>JAODAL010028462.1:0-53277 GCA_025379985.1 Phyllomedusa bahiana | reverse complement strand
CAGTCCCACACAACGATGCCTCTACCCTGACCATCACTACCCGATCCTCTCCCCTGTACCAGTCACTACACCGATGCCTCTCCCCGTACCATCACTACACGATTCCTACCCTTTACCAGCCCAAAACACGATGTTTCACTCTGACCAGTCACTACACTAAAAGCCTCTCCCCTGTACCAGTACTACACTGATGCCTCACCCTTACCCGTCACTGCACCCGATCCCTCTACCCTGTACCCATCACTAAACGATCCTCTACCCTTACCTAACGGGATCCCTCTACCGTACCCCTACACTGAGCCTCAACCCTTACCATCACTATACATGCCTCTACCCTGTACCAGTCACTGCACCAATGTCTCTACCCTGAATCACTCACAACCCTACTTGTCTCTTCACTACAGAGTATGATGTAATCTTCACATTCTCAACCAGAAAGCTCTCCCCAGTGCTGCACCTCAGCACCTCTACTCCTTCAACTTAATCTACAATCCTACCCATACTTTATATTTTGCAAGGGATCTAAGATTACTTTCCCACATAGTTAGAGAACTTCACACCCTCCTCACCCCTTTCCTTCCCCACCCCGGGTCCCTGATGAAGGAAAATTTTGGGGCCCCGAAACTTGGACCATGGACAATTCTTGTTAAATCTCCTATTTTAAAAAACATTATTTGATTTCTATTTTTTTTTAAATAAACCTTTTCTCGATTCCACAAGGAGTGCCGGGATTTTTTTTAATTTTGGATTACCCTGGCTTTCCACGAGCACCCCATCTACCAAGTTGCGGCACCATTTTCTATCTCCTTAGGTTGTAGTTTAGAGATGTCCTATTACACACTGCCCCCTGGCAATAGGAGCCAAATAAGGCAACCACACAGCACCTTGGGGGCTGGGGGGATTTTCAAGTGGCGCAAAACCAAACAAAGGCTTGCATCAGAGGCAACTTCAAGCTCTTGGGCCCTGGGCGAAAAGAAAAAGGGGGGCCCCCCCGTTTTCCATCACCATTTACAATGCGGATCTTCTTATGTGGCAGAAAGGGGTTTTGGGCCCCCTCACTGTGGGCCCGTAGCGACGCACCCCCCGGGGACCCCCGAGCTACGCCCCCGCTTGCATACCAGGCAAGTGACCCCACGTCAGGGCCGCCATCGAAATTCAGGGCCCCCTACAGCTGAACGTCCGGGGCCCCCTTCCCCCTAAACCCCCTTTGCAGCGGGCCCCCTTCATTCACCGGGCCCCCTAAGGCAGTACCCCCCTGTACTGCCTTTACGGCGGCCCTGCCCACAGTACATCTGTGATGATGGGATAAATAATATATGGGGGTTAAAAAGGGGTTTTTAAATTAATTTTTATCAAAAAAACAAATATCATGCACTGATTGTTTGGTGGGACCCAGACCTCTGGAATCATGGGGGCTTATTTCCCCCCCGATCATCCATGCAGCTTTCCACAATTCTTATGAAACACAACTGGAAAAAAAGTCTTAAAGGGGTTTTGCCAGAAGTAGATTTGGCTGGAAGCTTTCAAATGAAAAATAAACAAATTTTCCCCCCCTTATTAAAAAAAAACTGCCCGTTTTTGTTTTTGCTGCTCCTTAGGTTTCCCTGTTACAGCTCCTCCAGGGATACGACCAGGGGTGAAGCTCTTCACCCTGGTCCCCACATGCTCAGACATCACCTCTCCCCCCAGCACTACTGATTTTCAAACCCCAGGTGCTGTCTTTTTCTAACTCCCGTCCCCGTTCTCCTTTAATTAGCAAACAGTGAAAAATACAGCTTGAAAAGTTTGGGCACCCCTTTTAATCTAACTTTTTTAGTTCTAAATATTTGGGTTTTTGCAACAGTCTTTTTCAATTTGAATTCTAATAACTATGGCCCCCAGAATTTTCCCGGATTGAAAAGGTTTTTTTTGACTAAACAAAAGTGCATATTATTTATTAATATATCAAATTGAAATGGCTGTTGCAAACACCCAAAAAATTTAGAACAAAAAATTTTTAAATTTAAAAAGGGGTGCCCAAACTTTTTCATATACTTAAATAAAAAAAAAAAAACCTCAATGAGTTTTCATTGAAAAAGAGAAAAAAAAAAAAAGGTTAATTTCCTGCAGGGATTTAAACCCAGGACCCTTTTTGGTGAGGTAAAAACTATACCCCTGAGCTACTCACTGCTCTAACAAACCCCCCTTTCTTTTACTACAGAAGGAAAGGGCCCGGTGATGTCCCTCCTGCGGTCACATGATCTGCAATTCAAACAAATCACACACCCCCCCTTTTGCACACAGAGCTGAAGAGCTGGAGCAGGGTTGAAATGAGATCTGGCAAAACCTTTTAAAAGTAATCTTAGACATAAAAGGTACAAAGAGATCCGAGAATCTATGGGGGCCTATGCATGGTCCTGTGCACCAGGCCCGTGTACTTACTTTTAAACACCAGGGGGCCTGCACCTTTGTCCACATTACCCACATTTGGGTGAAGGGGCATCGCATATATAATCTAACCTCGTTCACACGGCTTATTTTGCCGCGAAATTGGGGCCCCTACGCGCGCCGGATTTTTGGCCCCTGCAGTACGGCCCCATCCGCGGCAGCAATTACGTAATCCACCTCTCATTGAGAAATGGGAAACCTCGCTCCTCCCCGCTCGGGAAATCCGCCGCGGGGGAGAAAGGACATCACATTATTTTTTTCTATGGGGCCGGGGCGGGCCCCTGCCGCCTCCCCGGCCCCCCCCCGGCCCCCCCCCTTATTCACGCGGATTTGTGCGCTCAATACGGCGCACAAACCTCGGGAAAACCCGGGTGAAACAGCCAAAAATTACCCAAATTTAAATCATTGAAAATCTGGGGCTTTCAATTTTTTTTATGGTGAAAAATGTGGCTGCTATAGAGGACATTGCTGCTTTTATAGAGTTCATTGCGGCTGCCATGGGGGCATTGCGGCTGAAATGGAGAACATTGTGGCTAGCCTAATGGCTGCTGTGGCAATCACGAAGGTCATTGTGGCTTTTATAGACGTCATTTGGCTGCTATGAGGCCACTGTGGCTAACATGGAGACAGGACTAGGACAAGGTATTCTGGTGCTCTAGGGAATCAAGGCAAATACCACAACCCAAATGTTAAATTCAGCCCATTCCATGCCTCCTTGCACCCCCTTCCTGCCTTAAGCGGTGTTAACACAATGCTCCCCTATACTGAGAACTCTCATAGAGGAGAAAAAAACCCAAAAACGCTCCTTACTGGAACTCCCTAGAGGAAAGGAGAACACACGCTCCCCTAACGGGGAACTCTTATAAACAAAATGAGAACACAGCGCTCCCCGACGGGGGAACTCCTAAAAGGGGAAAAAAATAGAAACACAGCGCTCCCCTGTACGGGGAACACCCATAGGAGAATGGAAACACACGCCCCCCTGTACGGGGAACCCCAAGAGGAAAGGGAAACACAGCGCTCCCCCTCTGGGAACTTCCAAAAAAAAAGAATGCGAACACACCCCTCCCCTGTACGGGGAACCCCATAGGAAAAGGGGAGAAACACGCCCCCCCTTACGGAACCCCCAAAAAGGAAAATGGAGAACACATCCCCCTTACGGGGAACCCCCATAGCACAGAATGGAGAACCAGCGCTCCCCCTGTACGGGGAACCCCCCATAAACAGAAGGGAGAACACAGTGCTCCCCTGACGGGAACCCCCAAAAACAAAATGGAGAACACAGCGCTCCCCTGGCTGGGAACCCATAGGGGAGAATTGAAACACCCCCCCCCCCCACCCCCGTACTGGAACTCCCATAAAACAGAATGGAGAACGAGCGCCCCCCTTTACGGGAACTCCAAAAAACAAAATGAGAACACAGCCCCCCCTCTACGGGTACTACCATAGAACAAATGGAAAACACGGGCCTCCCCTGTACGGGGAACTACCAAAACAAATGGAAACACAGCGCTCCCCTGACGGGGAAACCCTCCCAAAGAAAAAAAAGGGGAGAACACAGTTCTCCCCTGACTGGAATCCCATAAACAAATGGAGGACAGAGCGCTCCCCTGTACTGGGAACGTCAATAACAAAAGGAAACACAGGCCCCCTGTACGGGGAACTCCCATGAACAAAATGGAGAACACAGTCTCCCCGAACTGGGAACCCCATAGAACAGAATGGAGAAAAACAGCGCCCCCCCTGACTGGGAACAAAGGGGAATGACCAATTGGTGCAACTAAGGTAAACACCCCAGTAAAGTACTAAGTACCCAAATTACCCTTCACCCCAGTTTTTCACTCAAGGAGGGGCCCCTAATTTCCAAGAAAGAAAAACCTTTTTTGGAGAAATTTTTTGGGTCACCAAGGATTTTTGACATTTGACATGCAGCTACTCCAAACTTGCCCAGACAACAAGCCGGGTATAACACAGAGACTCCTTCTGACCTAATAGTCAGGAGAAGATGAAATGGCAGGAGAGTTCCTGAAATTTTTTTCTTTTTCAAACTTATTTTTTAAATTAAATCATAAAAATAACATAAAAACAAGTCCCAGCAAATGGCAAAAAACACTAATACCAAAAAACAATATGGAACACATCAGTGGGTCATTACTGGGATGCTGAATCTCAAGTGATTAACATTAGATCTTCTAAAAGAAGGATTACAAATTAGACCAATCATTAACTTGGGTTAAGCAAGCTAGGTTAGCCTTTTTTGTAAACGACCAGGTTTAAAATACCAACTGCAAAGAAAAAAACAAGTAAAAAACAAAAAAATTTCCCCAAAAAAGGGAATATAAACAACACCAAGACTTTTCGGACTCGCCCGGGGAACCTCTCACAAAGCGCACCACAAACGGGAGAGGGAACCCAACGAATACGCATAGGCCCCCAAAATCAGACCTAGACACCAAGAAAGTCACGAATGTTCCTAAATTTTTAACACAATTAAAAGCCCCAAATTTGGTGCAACCAAGGTCAAACTGGCCTAGTAAAGTACTAGAGTACTCCAAAGTCCCTTCGCCCCAAATTTTACTCAAAGGAGGGCCCCCTAAGTCAAAAAGACAACCTTACTTGGAGGTAATTTTGGGTCTAGCAAGGATTTTGAGCAGTTGACATGCAGCTACCCCAAACTTGCCCCAACAAAAAACCCGGGGTATAACACAGAAAAATTTCCTTTTCTGCCAAATAGTCGGGAAAAGATAAAAATGGCAGGATAGTTCCTAAAATTTTTTTTAAAAAACAATGTAAAAGCCCAAATTTGGGGAAACCCAAAGGGTAAAAATTTGGGTTTCTTGAGCCCCAAGAAAGGGAAACCTTGAAAATTTGCCAAAAACAAAAAGGCCATATTTAACCCGCTAAAAGGAGGGGACTAAAACAAAAACCCAAATGGGAGCAACACAAGCCCCCTGTGTTTAATTTCGGGAAAGATATAGCAGGGCAGGTAATTGGTGACAGAAGCTCACACCACCCCCCCTAGGGGGACAATTAGATGAAAAAAAACTGCACATTAAAATTGATACCTGTTCACACCAAAAAAGGAAAGCAGGGCCAAACCACCCCCAAATCAAACAGACAAAGCCAGACATAACACAGAAAAACCCTTTCGGGCCTAATAGTCGGGGGAGGGATAAAAAGGAAAGGAGGGGTTCCCGGGGAATTTTTTTTAACCCACAATGGGGATAAAACCAAAATTTGGGTGGAAACCCAAAGGGAAAAACGGACCAGCAAAGAAACAAAAAACGACCCAAATATTTCCTTTCGCACAAGCTTAATAATGAGCCCCAAAAGTCCAGAAGAAGAAAACCCTTATTTGGGGGGTGCCCCTTGGGTCAAGAAAGGAAACCAAAGCAGTTCCCCATGAAACCACCCAAACAAAACACAAAAAACAACCCAAGACAAAACACAGAGATTTCCTTTACGCCCCAATAAGCAGAAGTGGAAGTTCCTCCCTTCCCGGAACCACCTAGCAGACTGCTGACATGACAATTCAAACAAAAAACCCACTTTAAAAAAACAGAAATTTAATGTTTACACAGAAAAATTTAGAGGTAGCATAGAACCGCTGGCCCCCGAGCCAAAAAATTAAAAATGTCAAAAAGGAAGACGGGACCTCTTTTTGGGGGGCCACCAATCATTTTTCCCGTTCTTTTCCGGGCTGCATTAATAAAAGACTGTGAAAATTTGTTTTTGGGCAAAAAAAGAACTCTTCCTTTGAATTTTAATAAAATTACTTTTACCCTACAAATTTTTTGAAACCTATAGATCTGAGAATTTCCGAGAGTTAGCATCTCTATCAATAATGGAAATAATGAGCGGCTTCCTAAGCTGGTAATTCATCGAGGTGGTGATTATAGCTAATCTACTTATCAAATTCTTGAAGAGATTTTGGTACTAAAGGCGTTCAACGGGACAAGGAGCTAATAGTAACTTTTACCCGGGAAAAACCTTCCCAAAATTTCTAAGAGAAAAACATATTTGCAAAACCCCTTTGTTTTTTTTTTAAAACCCTTTTTTGCTTTCCCCCAACTTAATTTTCTGTAAAAGGCAGGTAACAATGTGCTTTTTTTTCCCCTATGATACATAAAAGCACTCTAGTCATTTCCCTGTTTAGAAATGAAAAATAAATGAAAAAAATTGTTATCGGGCCCCCCCAGAGTTAAAAATTTTTTTTTTCCCGAAAAAAATCCCGGGCCTGGTAATAACCCAGCCGTTACCCCTTTCCATCGGGGGAAAATAGAAAAACAATGTGGGCCCTCGTTCACATGGACTGACAGCTATTTATCAAAAAAAATTTTTAAGAGATAAATGTTTAAAAATTCCAGTTGATAGGGCCCCGGGAACCTAAGGGTTTTTTACGAATTGAACATACCCAACCCAAAAAACCTCCAACTATGATGGGGGGCTGCAGTGCCAAACAAAATTTCGATGGGTTTTACATTCTGTAAATGGAAAGGGGCTAAAAAAAAAATGGATTTGTTTGAAAAGGAACAAAAGGGAAAGGGGTTTACGTCATGTAAAAAAGGGTTTTCATTAGCCGGGTTTAAGTTTGGATCGCTGTTATAACCCATAAAAGGAAGGCTTTTTCCCCCAGAGCCCAAAGCTCTTACACAACCCCGTGTTTCTTAGGGGACATTTTAAAGGAAAGAGGCGAAAGGGGAAAACCCGGGCCCCCTTTGGCGGGGTGAATGGGTAGGCAGAGGGGGGCGTTTTCCCGGGGCACCATCTCACCCTGCCCGGGAAAGGGGGGCGAAGTGGGATCATGAGCTGAGCCCCCCCCGAAACATCTAGAAAAAAGTGTCAAATTTTAAAACCCCCCAAAAAAAAAAGATGGCACAATTGTAAAAAAACCCCCCCAAAAAGATTTTCCCAATTTTTTTTTTTTTTTCCTTTTTCCCCTAGCGAGGAAAACACTTTAAAACTTTGATGGGAAACCCCTAGCAATAAGCCATAAATTTCTGAAAGGGGAAGTTTCCCCCTTTGGGGGAGAGCACCAATTTGGGCCCGTGGGGAAATTCAAAAATTGTTTTTTTTGGGCACCCCCACGAAGAAAACCTGCATATCACAAGGGCCCAATTATGGGAAAGGAGCTAAAAAAGCTCTACGCCCTCTATTGGAAGTAACAAATCTCAATTTGCTTTTGACCCACTGGATCTTTTGGGAAAACAGGAAAGGAAACAAACCGAGCCCCGTATCACCCATATGTAAAACAGCTGTTTCGGGTTTTTTTCCCCTCATCATACGAGCCCAAACGTTCCCGGCCCTTTGGCCCCAGTGGGGGGCAATATGGCTCAGAAAGGGAAGATCTCTCCCTTTGGGAGAGCACCTATATAAAGGGGTTTGGAAATTCCCAAATTTTTCCTTTTTGGGACTCCACAAGCATCTGCAATCACAAGGCATTATGGGAAAAAGGGGCTTTAGAAGGGTCTACACCCTCTAATTTGGGTTTTAACAAAAACCCCAATTTGCTTTGACCCCACTTTTAAACCCCCCCCAAAAAAAAAAAAAGGGATATTTAGCCAACCACAACACCCATCTGTTTACAGCTTTTTTTTCCCGGGGTGTTTTTCCCCTTGTCAGTACAAGGGGCAAGCGATTTCTGGCTTGGGTGAGTGGGGGGGCAAAAGAAAATAGCTTTAGAAAGGGAAGATCTCTTCTTAGGGAGAGCGCCCAAAAAATAGGGCCCTTCACCCTTTCCCATAATGCCTTTTTGATATGCCAAATGCTTCCCTGGGGTGCAAAAAAGGCCCAATTTTTAATCTCCCAAAACCCCATATGGGGCCCCTCCCAAAAGGGAAAAGAATTTTTCCCTTTCTGAACCCCCTCATTTTCCCCCCCAACCATTTAATTTTAGCATCGCTGTTCCCTTTTATGACAGGGAAAACCCCGAAAAAAGCTGTATACAGATGAGTTTAAAGCGGCTTGGCTAAATATCCCTTTTGGGTTTCCCAAAAATCCAGTGGGTTTAAAAACAAAATTTAGGATTTGTTCATCCCCAAAAAGGGCCAAATTGACTTCTCAGCTCCTTTCCCATAAAGCCTTGTGATATATCAATGTTCCCGAAATGAGAAAAAACCCCTTTTTAAAGAAACTAAAGCCCTATACTGAGAAACTTGAGATAAGGCCACAAGACCATGACTGCAAGTGTCTATCCCCAAATGTGGGTGCTCTCAAGAAGTAGCCACCTGCAAAATTTCATTGCCCCCGGGAATTTTCCTGAAGGGCCCCAAAGGGGCACTTATTTCCCCACTGTGCTGGATTCCCAAAAAAGGGGGTTTTGGTTGGGAAGAGAGGCCCCAGGGGTAATTTTTTGAAAAAAGACCTCTGTCCTTTTAACTCCCAAACCCCCAGCGAGGAGCAGATTTAAATGTATTGTTGGTTTCTTTTGTTTTAATAGACTGTGGCCCTTTATTATTTTGTCACCACCCCAATATATTTTGGGGCCCCGCTTCAAGAAAGGGTCCTTTTACAAAATTTTTCAGAAAAAGGGGGGAGTGGCCCCCCACGGAACCCGTAAAAGGTTTTGAAAAATTGCAGTAAAGGGGCCCCAGTGGTTACACAGTGCACACGGTGGCTCAGTGTTTAGCACATTGCAGCATGGGGGGCTCAGTGGGGAAATAAAAGTCAGCAAAAGGGGGGCCAATGGTTTTGTACAGGTAGCATGGGGCTCAGGGTTGTTTCAGTGCAGCCCCGTTGGCCAAAGGAAAATACAGTGCCCGCACGGGGGCTCAATAGTTAGTAAAATTTCAGCACAAAAGGGCCAGTGGTTAGTACAGTGCAATTTAAAATGGGTTTAGTGGGTTTGTACAGTGCACCCTGGTGCCCCAGGGGTTAGAAACAAAATGCAGCACCGTGGCTCAAAGGTTTTGTACAGGCAGTATAGTGGGCCCGGGTTTTTAAAGGCAGCACAGTGGCTCAATGGGGTTTGTACGTGCAGTATAAATGGCCCCAGGGGTTAGTACGTGCACCATTGGGGGCTCAGGGGGTTTTACATGCAGCACAGTGACTCATGATTAGAAACAGTGCAGTATAGTGGCTCAGTGGTTAGCACAGTGCAGCATGGTGACTCAGTAGTTAGCACAGTGCAGCATGATGACTCAGTAGTTAGCACAGTGCAGCATGGTGGCTCAGTAGTTAGCACAGTGCAGTATAGTGACTCAGTAATTAGCACAGTGCAGCAAGGTGGCTCAGGGGTTAGTACAGTGCACCATGGTGGCTCAGGGGTTAGTACAGTGCAGCACAGTGGCTCAATGGTTAGTACAGTGCAGCAGTGTGGCTCAGTAGTTAGTACAGTGCAGCAGTGTGACTCAGTAGTTAGCACAGTGCAGCATGATGACTCAGTAGTTAGCACAGTGCAGCATGGTGGCTCAGTAGTTAGCACAGTGCAATATGGTGGCTCAGTGGTTAGCACATTGCAGCACAGTGGCTCAGGGGTTAGTACAGTGCACCATGGTGGCTCAGGGGTTAGTACAGTGCAGCACAGTGACTCAGTGATTAGTACAGTGCAGTATAGTGGCTCAGTGGTTAGCACAGTGCAGCATGGTGACTCAGTAGTTAGCACAGTGCAGCATGTTGACTCAGTAGTTAGCAAAGTGCAGCATGGTGGCTCAGTAGTTAGCATAGTGCAGTATAGTGACTCAGTGATTAGCACAGTGCAGCACAGTGGCTCAGTGGTTAGTACAGTGCACCATGGTGGCTCAGGGGTTAGTACAGTGCACCATGGTGGCTCAGTGGTTAGCACAGTGTAACATGGTAGATTAGTAGTTAGCACTGTTGTATTGCAGCGCTGGGATCCTGGGTTCAAATCCCACTAAGGACGACATCTGCAAGTAGTTTGTATGTTCTCCCAATGTTTGTTGTGGGTACAATGGGGACAGGGAACAATGTGAATAGTGACAATCTCTGTGCAGCGCTGTATAAATAAATAAAATAATTCAGATACCAGGCCTCATAGACTGATGCTTGTAAACCTGCATTGAAGAGCCTCAGTACAGAAGATTTCTTATTCTAAAGACGTTGCTGTCACCGCCCTCAGGACTTCTACGCGGAGGTTTTCATCCTCTTGTAAATGCATCTTAACTGGCTCCTCAGGTGGAGCTCAGCATCCGAAGAGGAAGAATGCAATAAAAGCCCTTACATGAGCAGACAATGTAAACACTGCGGGGATCAGGAGTTCAGCAGATCCCAGGGCCGCTCCTGAATGAGCCACACACTGGACTACAGCCGTAGTATTCACACATTGTACTGAATGCTTCCATGTTTTCTACAGACACATTGGACGAGTGCATCGGTGACGACCTACAGCCCGGGAACTAGACTGTATTCCCAAAGGTAATGGCCGCTCTAAGTGGAAATGACTTGATGACCTGCATTGTAACAGTGCAGGGGTCTGCAGAGAACCTGCGGCATACTATTATTCATACATGCCAACTCTCCCGTTTTTGGCGGGGGGGGTCCCGCTATTTGGGGTCCCCTCCCGCCCTCCAGGGGGAGTTGGCATTCCCCCGCCGCCAGCAGGCGGCGGGGTTCTTTAAATGGCCGCAGCGACAGAGTAGCGCTAGTGCGCAACTCTGGCCCGCCGGGCCGCTCCTACAGGCGGTGAAGCGACCGCTGCGCCCGCTTCACCCGCCCGGAGTCTCGCTGTGCAGGGAGGGGGCAGGAGGGATCGCTCCCTCCTCCCCCTGTATGTCCGGCGCCGGTGTGTGCGCCGAAACAACAGGTCAGCGGCGCAGGGAAGTGACGCGCGGCCGCAGGGGAGTGACGCGGGGCCCTGCTCTCACTTCCCCCTGCGCCGCTGAGAGATCGTCCGGAGCGGCCGTGCTGCAGGAGCCTGGTGAGGTAAGTGGATTTTATTATTTTATTTTTATTAGCTATATGGGGGCTCTGCCTGGCAACAATGGGGGCACTACCTCCCAACAATGAGGCACAAACCTGGCAAAAGGGGGGGCACTACCTGCAACAGGGGGGACATCTACCTGGCAAAACATTGGGGCACTACCTGGCAACAGAGGGGACATCTACCTGCAACAGAGGGGCATCTACCTGGCAACAGAGGGGCACACCTGGCAAACAATGGGGCACTACCTGGCAACAAGGGGGGCACTACCTGGCAAAACAGGGGGCAATACCTGGCAACAGAGGGGACATCTACCTGGCAACCCTGGGGTCACTACCGGGCAACAGAGGGGGCATCTACCTGGCAACAGAGGGGGCATCACCTGGCAAACAATGGGGGCACTACCTGGCAACAATGGGGGCACTACCTGGCAACAATGGGGGACCTACCGGGCAACAATGGGGGCACCTACCTGGCTAACAAAGGGAGCACCACCTGTCTACAGAGGGGCATCTACTTGGCTACAAGGGGCATCTACCTTTCCTGTAAGGGGCACTACCTGCTTAGGGGGGGTTTACTACCTGGCTATAAGGGCATCTACCTGGCTTTCTTCCAAAGCCGTTATGCAGTTAGGTGGAGTGTGTGGCTTTTTGAAGGGGCGTGACATACCGACAAGATGGGCGTGTCCATGCAAATTTTTGCCGCGCGGAGCGCGCCGCCCACTAACATCTCCTGCTTTTTCAATTTCAAAAGTTGGCAACTATGCTATTATTAGAGATGGGCGAATTGATTCTAACGAAGTGGAATTCGTTTAGAATTTCAGGAAAACTTCGGTTCGGAAAGAAGTCGAAGTTTGGGGTACTTTTGGGGAATGAATGTGCTTTTGATTGATAAAATGGCTGCGAGCACATGGCGTTACATGGGGCAAAGCACTCTGGGGGGAAGAAGAGCATAGCCTCCATGACATGTCAGAGATGAAGCCAATCAGAGACCGGCGGATTCTGTGACGTCACCCGCACTATAATAAAACCGAGCGCGCCGCTGGGAGCTCACACCCTCTCACTGTACTGACAGGGAAGGTGCTGCTGCGGTGATAGCGCTTTCTGAAGAACTGATTTTTACACAGCGATTTTTTGGGGGTGCCCTCAGCTTGTCTCGAGACGGGCTTCTCTTACGTTCTAATTTCTGATTTTGTGGGGTATTAAACTGAAACCCAGTGTGTGTCCAGTGCAGCGGCCTATACCTTTTAATGCTATCTGCTCACCGCACAATGAATCTCCAAGGGGGGATCTAAGCCAGTTCCTGTTGTATTCATTTAAAGAAACAGCGTTTTTACATTACAAATACCACTTAAATTTTTGGCTGCTCAATTTTTTTGCGCAATTTACATCCAGGGGTTAATTAAGCGTTGGGTTCTGCTGCTGTTGTGACTCCAAGAAACCGTCTTTTTCCCCCCCAAAAAAAATAAATTTTTTCCTGTAGCATAATTCACAACGAAGGTTAATTTACAAGTTTTTCTGTTGTTGTGTAGCGTAAAAAAACACGCCATTGAAAACACGCTACAAAGCTCGTAGTTTTGGCTGCTCAATTCTTTTGCGCAATTTACATCCAGGTTTAATTAAGTTGTTGTTCTGCATTTGTACTCATAAAAGAACTTTCTTTTTCACCGCCACAGAAGAAATTCTGTAGCATAATTCATATCCGAAGGTTAAATTAAGCCTTTTTTGTGCTTTTATATTCATAAAATACACAGGTTTTTAAACGGCACATACAAGTAAATTTTTCCTGCCCATTTGGGGAGCGAAATTTTAAATATCCAAGGGTTTTACCCAAGCTTCTTATGGGTTCATTGGCGTCAAATACAGGGTGTGTATTTATCATATACAATATCTTCATCAAACAGGGGTCTGTAAATTTAGAACAAACAGTATGTCAGACAGAGAGGTGGCAGGCTCTGCACCTGCGAGTGGCAGGGGCACAAAAATTTCCGGGAGCAGGCACAGTCGCAGCACAGCAAGGTACGTCGCAGCAGGGGTCACTCGGTGAGGCCACAACTGCCGCTGTCATCTAGCGCCGTGGGGTTTTTTTCAGCAACCCAATGGTTCTTGATTGGTTGACTAGGTCATCCACTTCCTCCCAGATGACATCTAACAACCCAGCCAGAGTCGTGGGAAAAGTCAGAACACAACCCTTAGTTGGCATGGCCCGGGAGCAGGTCAGCGGCCCTCACCTGTCCTCAGCCCGCCTCTGTCCCATCCGGTTCCCTCAGCCAGAGATCTACTATGTGGTCTGGGGTCAGCGCCAAATATATAGCGAGGAGAACAATTTGAGGAGGGCAGTCAGCGCTACTTGGCAGCGAAGAAATGGGCCAATATCCCCAAACTTCTTGCAGTAGGCGGGAAAGTATAGATGGAGAGTGGCATGGGAGGTCATGTTGTGAGGGGTCAGGCCTCTGCATACCAAGACCGGGTTGATGAGGACAGCAGTGACGATGAAACACAAATAGATAATGAGTAGCCGACCGCACTTGGGGGTCGGGTGAGGCAAGGGTTTCATCATCGCAGGAAAGGGGTTTCAGCTTGCGCGTCAGGGAGCGGGCAGCCGCAAGTGGGCCCGGTGGCCGATCAGCAGGAAGCAGCAGTTGGGGTGGGAGCCAAGCGGCCAGGGGGAAAAAAACCCCGCTTTGCAGGTCCAAGAAAATAGCGGCACGGGGGCCACAGGCAACGGGGGCAGTATCACTCATGCGGAGGTTGGGCAAAAAATCCGATACTCGGGGGTGTGGCTTTTTCTTTGCTAAGACCCCGGGAGAGCCGAAAAGGGGTATAGTAGAATCTGTGGGCAGAAATGAATCGGGGCCAGGGAGCAAAGTTGGCCCCGGGCCCGCGTCAACACAGCAGCGTCCCCATCCGGGGGCCTGGAGAAACGGGCTCAGTGTGGGGTCCATCCGCCGCCGCAGCACAGCAGCGCCCAGGGGGCACGCATGCCATTGCACCCATCAAGCTCCCCCCCTTTGCAAAAGGGGACTTTTTTTCCTTTGACATCACTCCCGTCCAATGTTTCCGCTCCTCACTACTCAGGCGCCAGCAGTCGTTCAGCGAGGGATTGCAAAGAGACAACAGTATGCGTCCAACCCCCAAAAGGGGCAGAAGCTACCGGCCCTTTCCCAATTGTTGGTGCTGCATCCCCCCCCCTTTCCAAATGGTGACTCGCACCGTTCAGAGAACAAGCTTTGCCGAGCCGAGATGGAGAGTTCCAAGCCGTAATTTTTTTTTCCAAAAAGGCAGTACCAGCACTTCAAAATATGAGAACAAAGGGGGGGCCATCCTTGACTTATGGGTTTTTTCCAAGGCACGACCACGCGGACGTCTGGAGCTGTAACACGGTCGGGGCCAGTACATGCCCTTTTAAAACCCCCTGGGTAAAATTGTTTCCTGCCCACCAAAAACTTGGACAGGAACGCCCTTTCTCCTCCACTTTTTCAAACGCGGCCCTCCCCCTCCTCCTCCCCCAACACCCCCAAACCACCTCCACAAGACTGCTCCACATACCACATGTGTGGGGCACAGCGAGTCGCAGTTCTACACCTGGCTTGCCTCGCAATGAATCACACAGGGGAGGAACGCCCGCGTCATGCAGCAAAAATCGATGTGGGGTTTTCTCCGGCCAACTCCCAAGGGGAAACCATGGTGACACAATGGGGGGAACGGGTGTCCGCGCTCATGGGGAAGGGGAGGTCCATCGCCCCATGGCGCAAGGATTAATCGGTTGTGAAAAGGGTTTCCCCTAATCTTCCCCGATCCAGAACATTCTGAAATTGCCAAAACTGTGCATGCATCATCCTTAAAAAACAAGCCAGGAACAACCCTCCCAATTGAGCGGCAGAAGGGCCCCCCCAACACACTCGATAGCGTGTTCCACCCTTGGAATTCCACCTGCACATCTTGGACCGACGTTTAACGGGGAAAAGGGCCATTAACGATGTTTTATGACCCAGGGGGACAGGAGTACCCCCCTGTGTAACTTTGAGTCACCATGGCACTCATACGTGACACCTGCCGTTTTTTTGAGGCCTTCGAGGAGGCGACGTTTATTTTTCAGACGCTAGACAGGGATAAAATTTTCCACTGTTATTCCGGGAACAGATGCGAAAAATCTGTCTGGGCAGGGGACTGAGATGTGGCGACTACATCTCGCGGCCACATATCCGGGGGGGACTGAAATGGAGGAGGAGGGGGGAGGACATTGGCAGAACATTGTCGGTAAATGAATGGATTTTCTACCCAGGTAAAAAGAGGGGAGCAGAGCACGGGAGGAGGAGATGGAATGGGGGAAGACGGGGCAGATGACCCCAAGCACCGGGCAGTATACAGTGGAGATGGAGCAGAGCCCCTGGGAAGTCATTTGTGCAAGGGCCCGCAGCATGCTGATTTCCCTGGCATGACAGCTGAATAGTCAGCATCCGGCAGAGGAGACATCTGGCTCTCCACCCTATAGACCCTCGCTCCGGGCCCAAAAAGGGGGCCTTTTTTCCCCCATTGAGAGGGAGACAAACTCAAATACTATAGGAAAACCCCCGTAATCATTGGCCCCCTGCCTATGTGCGGCCCCGTCCCTCCCCTAAGGGCTGACCGGGGGGGTTTTCACGCTCACGTACTGCTGCGGGGAAGGTGGGGGGGTAGGGCATACAGCCCATCAGAGTAACCTAAGTCGGATCATGAAGAGCCCCCCGCACCCGCCATGAGGAGGGGGGTCCCACATAGCAGCAGGGCCTGCAGCAAACCCGAACCAACAGGTGGGGGCCTACTTGGGGCAGCACTCTCCCCCCCAGTTAAAATATCCCCTTTGGGCTACTGGGCACCAAACTGATTGTGCCCGCAAATTGCCGATTTGCGTGGAGAAGCGTCCTGCCCGGCCAGTAAGGGGCATCAAGCGGGTACTCATGGGGCGGGGGCCTCGAACCCCAAGAAACCTGCTTTTCCACGGGGAAAAAAACGACTGACCTTTGGCAAGATGAATCAGGGTATCGGGCCCGGATTTCCACCAACAAACCTTAGGCGTCGACTACATCAGCCAGACGCCCAACCCCAAAATGGAGAAAAGAGTCGGGGTTTAAACTACCTGCCTCACCCTATTTTTGATGCCCCCACCTCCCGATGCCCACACATCTGCTACATTTCTCCATCTGCCACCAACCATCTTTTACCCGGGGCTGGGATGCCACCCACCCCACACTCTGGATTGTGGGCCCCTTCTACCTCCTGTGTTGCTCCCGCCCCCGTCAACTCCACCTCTGTCATTGTCCCCTTGGGCCACTCCAGTTTTGCCACCCCAGAATGTGATTGTGCCACTTTTTTTACCTCATGGTTGCGCTGGGCTGCGCCGTGACCCCCACACTTGTCATTGTGCCATCTGTGGCCCCACTCCTTTTTTTGCCACCTCCCAAAAGTCATTGTGCACTGTCTGACCTCATGCTGCTGCCGCCGTCACCTCCACTCTCTGTCATTGTGCCACTCTGTGGCCTACTCCTGTTTTTTCCACCTCCAGAATGTCATTGTGCCACTGTCTGACCTCATGCTGCTGCTGTGGCTGCTGCCGTGACCTCCACACTGTGTCATTATGTCACTGTCTGACCTCATGCTGCTGCCGTGACCTCCACACTGTGTCATTGTGCCACTCTGTGGCCTACTCCTGTTTTTGCCACCTCCAGAATGTCATTGTGCCACTGTCTGACCTCATGCTGCTGCCGCCGTCACCTCCACTCTCTGTCATTGTGCCACTCTGTGGCCTACTCCTGTTTTTTTCCACCTCCAGAATGTCATTGTGCCACTGTCTGACCTCATGCTGCTGCTGTGGCTGCTGCCGTGACCTCCACACTGTGTCATTGTGCCACTGTCTGACCTCATGCTGCTGCCGTGACCTCCACACTGTGTCATTGTGCCACTCTGTGGCCTACTCCTGTTTTTGCCACCTCCAGAATGTCATTGTGCCACTGTCTGACCTCATGCTGCTGCCGTGACCTGCACACTGTGTCATTGTGCCACTCTGTGGCTTCCTCGTGTTTTGCCACCTCCAGAATGTCATTGTGCCACTGTCTGACCTCATGCTGCTGCCGCCGTGACCTCCGCTCTCAGTCATTGTGCCACTCCTGTGGCCTAATCCTGTTTTTGCCACCTCCAGAATGTCATTGTGCCACTGTCTGACCTCATGCTGCTGCTGCCTGTGAACTACACAGTGTGTCATTGTGCCACTGTCTGACCTCATGCTGCTGCTGTGGCTGCTGCTGTGTCCTACACACTGTGTCATTGTGCCACTGTCTGACCTCATGCTGCTGCCGCCGTGACCTCCGCTCTCAGTCATTGTGCCATTCTGTGGCTTCATCCTGTTTTTGCCACCTCCAGAATGTCATTGTGCCACTGTCTGACCTCATGCTGCTGCCGCCGTGACCTCCGCTCTCAGTCATTGTGCCACTCTGTGACCTAATCCTGTTTTTGCCACCTCCAGAATGTCATTGTGCCACTGTCTGACCTCATGCTGCTGCTGCTGTGACCTACACACTTTTTCATTGTGCCACTGTCTGACCTCATGCTGCTGCTGTGGCTGCTGCTGTGACCTACACACTGTGTCATTGTGCCACTGTCTGACCTCATGCTGCTGCCGCCGTCACCTCCACTCTCTGTCATTGTGCCACTCTGTGGCCTATTCCTGTCTTTGCCACCTCCAGAATGTCATTGTGCCACTCTCTGACCTCATGCTGCTGTGGCTGCCGCTGTCACCTCCACACTCTGTCACTGATGTTACCACCTGAGCTCTCAGCTTGCTTTTTGCCAGCTTTCGCTGGCATGACTTTATCAGGCTACATTCCCGCTTCAGTTTTTTGGTCAGTTTTGCCCTCTTAAGTGCCCAGGGAATTTTATAGTGAAGCGATTCTAAGAGCGGCGGCAGTCATGTGCGTGTCATACTAAAACACAACATTGTATGAAGACCAAACCAAGCTCCCTCTGCATATTTAAGCATGGCACAACGTTCTACAGCACCCTGCAGGCTCTGTGCAGCCTGGAAATAGCTGCTTTTTAATGCGATTCGTGCCGAAGTTATTCGGACCGAATTTATTTTTGTCGGGAAATTCGGCGAAGTGACCGAATCGAATTTTTGAGAAATTCGCCCATCTCTAACTATTATGCTGGTGGCCCCTGAGCATGGCAGACTGGTCGCACATACAGTCAGTCCTCGGGTTACGAACAGGATAGGGACTGTAGGTTTCTTCTTCAGTTCAATTTGTATGTAAGTCGGAAAAGGTATATTATTAAATGTAACTCCAGCACCAAAGGTTTTTTTCTTAGCTTTGGATAGTGCAGGGAAGGGTTTTTACATTTGTTTTGTTGTCTGTGCCCCTGTTAAGAAGATTTCACCTCATTTTCACCTCATGTGTTACTGTGGCATGCTGGAACTTGTCATTCCATGCTACTATCTGCTGTGGAACATGGAACTACAAGTGCCAGCATGCCCTATAGGTCTCCGTTTGTAACTAGGGGACAGATGTAAGTCTGTGCCCTTGTTAAGAAGATTTCCCCTCATTTGCACCCCATGTGCTGCTGTGGCGTGCTGGAACTTGTCATCCCACCACTACTATCTACTGTGGAACATGGAACTACAAGTGCCATAAGTCTCTGTTTGTAACTAGGGGACAGATGTAAGTCGGAACGGTGTAAGTCAGGGACTGCCTGTATATCCTTGGGAGAAGCAGAAAGACAGCGAGAAAGAGACAAAATGCAAGAGGCAGAGTATAAGGGGCAGGTTTTGGCTCTTTTATCATGGCGCAATTTATCTTTGTTTGGTCTGATTAACCTGGAATAGGGGAAACGCGTCGGGAGATTATATGTTTTTTGCGGTTTGGCCCTATTTAAGGGAAATTCTAGGGTGACTTTAATATCACTATAAAGGAATAGGTGAGAGTAAATAGGGATAAAAAAGGGTTAAACCAAGGCAGGGTCACATGTCCAACTATAGGTCATGCTATTGGTTTAAAGTCTTTTTTAATGTGGGTGTGGGATACACACCCATTAGCTGTGAACAAGGACTCTGTGGAGCCAGAAACGCATCAGCGGACGCCTAGCATTGAAATTTTGCTCTATTTATGGATGAATACATTTTGAATAAAAGAAGGCTTATAGGGAAAGCTGGTTTGGCCCTATTTGAGGGAAATACTAGGGTGACTTTAGGGTCAGCATCTAGTTTTGTGGGGCCGCCCTCATCAGGGCGATGACCCCATTAGTATTCCCTTAGGGTTTAATAGGTTTAATAGACTTTTTTCCATTGTTTAACCAGTTATATCCTGCAAAATATTGTATTTGTTTTTAATTTTGTAATTTTCAAAAATATTTTGGTTAAATTTAGATTTTTTAATCCCCCGAAGGGACTTGATGAATTATTTCTGATCTTCCATGAACCATGGGTTGTATGCATGTTGGTAGGGTGTTCACATGGCGTTTTATAGTCCGTTGGTGGTATGTGTTGGGATACCGGAAAAAAAAAGTTACCTTGACCGACAGGAAATAGAACTAACGTGATCCCAAAGAGACAACATTTGACCTTTTCTCCTCTTTGGACCCTCCATGGCTCCTTTCCCGTATCTGTTAGTTTACCTTTTCCCCAGTATCCCGATGAACACCACACATGATCGGCAAAATGCCATGTAATCCCTATAGATCAGGTCAGGTAAGAGGTCCATGTGATCCCTATAGATCAGGTCAGGTCTCCATGTGATCCCTATAGATCAGGTCAGGTCAGAGGTCCATGTGATCCCTATAGATCAGGTCAGGTCAGAGATCCATGTGATCCCTATAGATCAGGTCAGGTTAGAGGTCCATGTGATCCCTATAGATCAGGTCAGGTTAGAGGTCCATGTGATCCCTATAGATCAGGTCAGGTCAGAGGTCCATGTGATCCCTATAGATCAGGTCAGAGGTCCATGTGATCCCTATAGATCAGGTCAGGTTAGAGGTCCATGTGATCCCTATAGATCAGGTCAGGTCAGAGATCCATGTGATCCCTATAGATCAGGTCAGGTCAGAAGTCCATGTGATCCCTATAGATCAGGTCAGGTCAGAGGTCCATGTGATCCCTACAGGTCAGGTCAGAGGTCCATGTGATCCTTATAGATCAGGTCAGAGGTCCATGTGATCCCTATAGATCAGGTCAGGTCAGAAGTCAATGTGATCCCTATAGATCAGGTCAGGTCAGAGGTCTATGTGATCCCTATAGATCAGGTCAGGTTAGAGGTCCATGTGATCCCTATAGATCAGGTCAGGTCAGAGATCCATGTGATCCCTATAGATCAGGTCAGGTCAGAGGTCCATGTGATCCCTATAGATCAGGTCAGGTCAGAAGTCCATGTGATCCCTATAGATCAGGTCAGGTCAGAGGTCCATGTGATCCCTACAGGTCTGGTCAGAGGTCCATGTGTTCCTTATAGATCAGGTCAGAGGTCCATGTGATCACTATAGATCAGGTCAGGTCAGAAGTCAATGTGATCCCTATAGATCAGGTCAGGTCAGAGGTCCATGTGATCCTTATAGATCAGGTCAGAGGTCCATGTGATGTTCTCAAAGGAGGATCCTTCCTATCGCTTCTTCTTGTTTTCAAGATCTGGTTTAATTGCAAGGGGTTAAATGGTGTAGATCTGGAGTTCTGTTATCGCCACCATCAGGACCACAGTGGTGATCATATGGAACCAGTTACAGTCCCCACACAATCAGAGCACCATTACAGTATGCAGCCGGTTCTCTGCAGTCTCCTTTACTATTACAATGCAAGTCATCATGGGGTTAATTGGTGGAGATTAGAGATTTCTCTTGTCTTGATCATTGGATCAGGACCGCCCGGACTCAGTTAGAGTTCCCACTCGATCAGAGCCCCATTATCAGTATGGGCTGGGCCCACCAATGGAATTTTATTGATTATTGGAGTTGATTATACGGCCCACAAGTGAAGATGATTCTCAATACTCTACATCTACTGCACCTTTCCCTTATATATTTATCACCGAATATCAAAAATCAAAATCAGGGTATCAAAAATCACAGTAACAAACAAACCCCCCCCCCCCCCCCCCCAATATAAAACGTAAAATTTTATTAAATCGCCGATAAAATACATATATAAAAACCAGGGTGTCAACTGCGCCCTCCAGCTGTTGGGAAACTACAAATCCCATCATGCCCACTGTTATAGATTACACAAATGCTTGATGGGAGTGGTAGTTTCCCAACAGCGGAGGACTGCAGTTTGACACCCCTGATATACACAAAAAAAGTCCCTTTCTACCGATAAATGCTTCCTTATACATACATTAAGGCACCATCACAGCTTTCCTATTAGGGCACAGCTTACAAACCAGTGCAAAAAATATATTTACTCACGATACTTGTACTCCCCTGGTCTCCTAATGATGACTGTCACAATGATGAAAAACACAGTTAATCATATAAGGCCCATATACAGATATGCTTTCCCTTGTGCCAACCCTATTAAACCCTAAGGGAATACTAATGGGGTCATCGCCCTGATGAGGGCGGCCCCACAAAACTAGATGCTGACCCTAAAGTCACCCTAGTATTTCCCTCAAATAGGGCCAAACCAGCTTTCCCTATAAGCCTTCTTTTATTCAAAATGTATTCATCCATAAACAGAGTAAAATTTCAATGCTAGGCGTCCGCTGATGCGTTTCTGGCTCCACAGAGTCCTTGTTCACAGCTAATGGGTGTGTATCCCACACCCACATTAAAAAAGACTTTAAACCAATAGCATGACCTATAGTTGGACATGTGACCCTGCCTAGGTTTAACCCTTTTTTATCCCTATTTACTCTCACCTATTCCTTTATAGTGATATTAAAGGGGTTGTCTCACTTCACTGATTCATCTCACCTCAGTTCTGTTTTCTTGGTTTCAATTTGAATTCAGGGAATGTTTACTGGCTTCTACTAGGCTGCAGTAGAAGCCAGGTCTGTATCTATAGCAACCAGTGCTGGCAGCTATCAGGAGAGAGTGAAGAGGTCTGTATTGATAGCAACCAGTGCTGGTAGCCTATTAGGATAGATAAAACAGGTCTGTAGCTATAGCAACCAGTGCTGGCAGCCTATCAGGAGAGATCAAACAGGTCTGTAGCTATAGCAACCAGTGCTGGAAGCCTATCATGATAGAGAGAACAGGTTTGTAGCTATAGTGACCAGTGCTGGCAGCCTATCAGAAGAGATCAAACAGGTCTGTAGCTATAGCAACCAGTGCTGGCAGCCTATCAGCAGAGATCGAACAGGTCTGTAGCTATATCAACCAGTGCTGGCAGCCTATCAGGAGATTGAACAGGTCTGTAGCTATAGTGACCAGTGCTGGCAGCCTATCAGAGAGATTCAAACAGGTCTGTAGCTATATCAACCAGTGCTGGCAGCCTATCATGAGAGACTGAACAGGTCTGTAGGTATAGCAAGCAGTGCTGGCAGCCTATCAAGAGAGATCAAACAGGTCTGTAGCTATAGCAACCAGCGCTGGCAGCCTATCAGAAGACATCAAACAGGTCTGTAGCTATAGTAACCAGCATTGTCAGCCTATCAGGAGAGATTGAACAGGTCTGTAGCTATAGCAACCAGCGCTGGCAGCCTATCAGGAGAGATTGAAGCGGTCTGTATCTATAGTAACCAGTGCTGGCAGCTATCAGGAGAGAGTGAAGAGGTCTGTATCGATAGCAACCAGTGCTGGCAGCCTATTAGGATAGATAAAACAGGTCTGTAACTATAGCAACCAGCGCTGGCAGCCTATCAGGAGAGATCAAACAGGTCTGTAGCTATAGCAACCAGTGCTGGAAGCCTATCAGGAGAGATCAAACAGGTCTGTAGCTATAGCGACCTGAGGAGCTGATGCAGCCCATACAAGAGGGGATATCTAGGAATAGGAAGGACACTATTAATGGACACATATTGCAAAGTGACTTGTTTTTGCAAGATCTTTAACATAAAACGCGGCAATCCTTGTAGTGAGACGACCCCTTTAACACTGTGGGCGACATGTATGTACAGGGCTACGCCAGGATTCTGGTGTCCTTTCAGCCCAAAAAATGGCACAGTCCTGTTCTCTAGATGTATGAGCAGGCACACTCCATGCGGCGCTCACGGCACTTTCTAATGCGAAGATGTGGGGGCGTTCTGGTGGCGTCTGCACATTAATGACTGAAGGACGGCAAAACTGGGCGCATTACTGCTGGAACAGGTAGACCAAGTTACATGGGGTTTACCTGAGCCTGAGTTGATGAAGTGGGACTAGAAAGCGTCAAATCTATGACCTGGAGTATAACAGGTCCAGATATTCTGGAGCATTCTACACTGGTTTAAAGCTATTTAGAACCGGCCTCTATGCGCCTGGATCATCCATGTCGCTCAATATATTTACATAACAACTTAGTAACTTTAATACTAAAACTATTAATAAATAGACAAACATATAAAAGATCATTTTTATAAATTAAGGCTAACGGGAACCTGGTCTGGTCTCCATAATCCAGTTCACTTGTCCTAACCTAAGCGCCATCTCCCAATCCCCTCCTCTTTTCGGTCTTTCTATCTGCTCCACTATATAATATTGGAACATATCCAAATTCCCTTTTTCTGTCTCTATAAAATGTGTGGACGCCCCTGACATATGTGCATGCCTGTATTTTATTCCTGCTATTTATTTCACATACTGTGCGTTCTATGGCATATACTGCGTGATGTGCATCACATTTAGCAAGATTCTTGATCTTATATTCCCTATTTGTGTTATGATTTTTAAAAATCTTAGGCCGGGTCCCCCACGGCACAGTACAAATACTGGTTGGTTTATCGCAGGTTTTCCATAGAGGCCCGTTTTAAAAGTTTTCACCCGGTTTGCAGACGGTTTTCAAAGCCGAAAACCGTCTGAAAAACCCGTGCCGTGGGGACATGACCTTACATTTTGTGCCATATTTACAAACACGAAAAAACTTTGAGACTCTCGGTTCACATATTTTGATCAAATGATGTTTAAGCTGCCCACGACTTTCAACATGATCTCAAAATCGGGCAGTCCTATCCTATCTTTACCTCTTTACAAACACTGCACTGGCGCTCCCCCCCCCCCTCCCCGCCCCCACACACGGGTAAAAACCTTTACATTTAGGGCTCGGGGCTCTCATTACCTATAGTTTTCCATCTTTTAGCGACACACGTAACTCCTCGATCTAAGATGTTTGCCATTATTGCATCCTGTCGAAATTTCGGGAAGGTTTCTAAGAAATATTTTTTTTAATAGCTACAAAATCTTTACTAAATGTTGTAGAAAATACCCTTCCTTTCTTTTTATTTTCACATTTGGTGGTTTAATTTTTCAACAAAATTTCCAATTGTGCACTATTTTTTATTTTTTCAAAGTCTAAATCAAAAGTATTTTGGGGATAGCCCATTACTATCAAGCTAGGGTCTATGTGCGACATGTGCGATTTTTGGCGCCCAGACGCCCTTTTTTTGTGCGCATTAGTGTAGGGTAGTGTAGAATTCACCTGAATCTATGAACCTGTTCTGCTGTGGGTCATAGATTCAGCGCTTTCTAGCTACAAAGCGACACTTCAGGCTCAGGTAAACCACTTTCATAGTGCTCTACCTGTTTCAGCAGTAATGCGCCTGGATCTGCCGTTCTGAAGCTATAAATGTGAAGCTTCGTACTGTTGTACTGCGACACGTCTCCAGCACGCCCCAAGATCTCAAGTGCATTACAAAGTGCCGAGGGAGCCCTATGTGTTTTTTGGCCAACCGGTGATCCGCGCAGCAAGCCATCACATCCCCTGAGTCCCAGCACATAATCCATCTTTCGGGTGAGCACCACAAATGATTTTTTTTTTCTGTTTTCTGATTTGGATCAATATTTTGTAGCTTTTATTATGTTAGTTACTAAGTTACAAAAGAAATACACATATTGGGTATATTTGTAACCATGACAACCTGTTCTAAATATCTATAGCATAGCTTTAAATGAGAAGTAAATAATATAAAAACATAAATAAAAAGTATGAAAAAATAAATGTATTTTTTGCATTGATATCAAAATATAAAAATAATGATGAAGTGCTTTGGGGTGTGTGTCTGCAGCCCTTACCCTCCATGGATGTAATTACTGCTACCTACATCTGCTATTGTATGCGCTATTTGAGGTCATTACTTATACATTTGCATACATTATGCTATTATAACAGGGGGCATAACCCTCTGGGGTTCTTTATGTATGACTAGTAGTGGGACTGTTGGACAAGCTTTATGCAGCACTGTTGCCACTATTTTTATTCTTGTTTTTATAATATTCTAATTAACTGTTCCTTAATAAAGATTTGATTTTGTATACATTGTTTTTGGTGGTTTCATGTATATAGGTGTATATTTGTATAAAGTAATTACTAACATGTAGATACAACTAAAAATTATCACAAAAGATTCGTAATACAAAATATAATACCTTGTACAAATATATATATATATATATATATCGTGTTTCCCCGAAAGTCAGACAGCATCATACGTTCTTTTTACCCCCAAAAGTCCCACTATGTCTTACTTTCGGGGTATGTCTTATATTGGCAGGTATATGGCCCCATATGCAGGTAATAGGCAGGTATATGTCCCCCATAAGCAGATTATAGGCAGGTATATGGCCCCATAGGCAGGTATATGCCCCATAGGCAGGTATAGGGCAGGCTGTAGGCAGGGTAATAAGGGCCGGCTATAGCAGGTAGAGGCAGGTATAGCAGCTTGTAGCAGGTATAGGCAGCTGTAGGCAGGTAAGGGCCGGCTGTATGCAGGTATAGGCCCGGCTGTAGTCAGGTTATAAGGCAGCTGTAGCAGTTTAGGCAGGTATCTGCAGCTGTAGTCATGTATGGGCCCGGCAGTAGGCAGGTATAGGCCCGTAGGCAAAATATCAAAATAAAATAAACAAACAAATCACTTACCTGGATCCCCCGCTTGCCCGTCTCCCGCGCTGTCTCCCGCTCTGCTCTATCTTCTTTTCTCGGCAAAGGCGGGTGACATCATCAGAGCCGCAGCACAGCAGTGTGATGACGCACAGCTGCCTGTGCCGGGAGCTCCGGCAGCCGCGAGTCTGCGGGTCGCCCGGAGGCCCACTGCGGAGCACGATCCTCCACTCTGCCCTGCATTGGTATCCCATCCCACCCATATGGCCACTCCGGAGGAGTCGCATATAGGTGAGGAATCGCAGACAGTGCCCCGGCCACGCAGCGCCCGGACCTGTGCTGCTGTTCTCTATTTCAGCTATATCGCTCCCCCGAGGACCGCATATAGCTGAAACGTCCCGTCGGCGCCCGGGCCCATCACAGCAACCCAGCGCGACACGACAGTTTACTACTCTACTTTCGGGGTACGTCTTACATTAGTCGACCTCCCTAAACTCCCCGCTACGTCTTACTATTGGGGGTGTCTTACTATCGGGGAAACACAGTATATATATATATGGCGGCTCTATAGAAATATTATATTGGACGAATTGAAGCTTAATATTATTTTAAAATTATCTAAATAAATGTTATATTTTATTTAGTTTGCCTTCCAAAAAATAATTGTTAGATTTACAAATATATCATCCTAAAAGTATATAGGTTAAATTCAAAAAAGAAAAAACAATAGCGCTCCGGGGAATTTAAAATATGATGAACAAAATCGCACTGGGAAAATGATCCAATAAATGTGTCAGTTTATTTACATATAAAAAGTATAAAACTAAGCGTTTCCTGCGCTCCCAAGGATTGCTTCATCAGGTCAGTATGAACAAACAAAGTGCTAACTTTTTATATACATTTTGGGTGTGTCCACATATTTGCCCAATCTTAGAGGTGTGGTTTCATTAAAGGGGTTGTCTCATTACATTGATTTCTTCTACCTCACCTGTTTTCTTGCTTCAACTTGAATTCCAGGCGTATTTACTGGCTTCTACTAGTTTGCAGTAGAAAGCCAGGTCCTGTACTATAGCAACCAGTGCTGGCCACCTACAGGAGAGAGTTGAAACAGGGTTTGTAGCTATAAGCGACCAGCGCTGGAAGCCGATCAGGAGAGATTGAACAGTCCTGTAGCTATAGTAACCAGTGCTGGCTGCCAATCAGGAGAGATTGAAACATTTGTAGCTATAGCGACCAGCGCTGGACAGCCTATAGGAGAGTTTCAAATCAGGTCTGTACTATAGTGACCTGAGGAGCTGATGCAGCCCAATACAAAGGGATATCTCCTCGAAACAGTAGACACTGTTACATGACATAATTGCAAAGTGACTTGTTTTTGCAAGATCTTTAACTTAAAAAGCAGCGATCCCTGTAGTTAGACAACCCCTTGAAGACGGCTTAAAAGTGATTATATATGCAACACAATAAATTAAAACATGATATTTTATTAGACTTCAATAATAATATCTACATATAAAGACTTACAGAGGTTTGCCTGCAATCTAACTTTACGAAGATTTTTTGCAAAGAATAAAAATAAAAACAAAAGGATGAAAGATGATGAAAAAAAATTGAACCAAAATGCTCTTAATGCATCAGAGGATGGTATTTCCCATGTGATTTCAGAGGGAAAAAGAGAAATAAAAGTCAAACCAAAATCACATTTTTACCCATTATGGGTTTATAGTTTGTGAGGCTGAAACAAGACAGTTGTAGATCAAATTAAGCCCATTGTGCTATAGTGTTGATCCAGAGGAAGGCAAAAACCCCAATGAGGTAGAAGACAATTGTCCTCATTTTACGGAAAAAATTCCTTCATAAATTGAAAGCAAAAATTCCATCGAATTTGAATGTTACTAAAAAGGAATCACAGGCACTTGTTTCACTTTCAATAAATAAAATATATTGTTATAAGAAACATAGACAAAGGAGGAGCTGTGGTGATTCAAAATGATACTGATTATGTAAATGAAGCGCCCAGAATACTGAATGATACCTACTATTATAGTATTGTTTCGGAGGACGTGCATGCAAATCTACAAAACAAATTTGAGTCATTTGTCAACGACGCAGTTAAAAGTGGAGTGATAGATAAAAATGAGAATTTTTTAATTATTAAAACACCATCTATTCCCCACTTTTACCATTTACCAAAGGTGCATAAACGGCAGATAAACCCACTGGGTAGACCCATAATATTAGGGGTCAACTATGTTTTATCGAATTTGTCTCATTTTGTGGACTTATATCTACAACCGTTTGTTATAGCATTAAATAGTCATTTACAAGACTCTGATTCAGTTCTCAAGGATATAGTGGGTCTCAAATGGGATACAAATTTTCTTTTCCTCCCCTTCTTTGTATTCCAATATACAATATTCTATAGGATTGGAAGCGGTCAAATTCTAGATAGTGACCCTTCCGCTCTTCAAAGCTTTTTTATTGAAAGGATAAGCTTGATTCTATACAATAATTTTTTCCAATTTGAGCACGCCCTTTACCATCAACAGGTTGGCACAGCGAGGGGCACCTGTGTGGGCCCATCCTATGCCAACCTGTTCATGGGTGTGTTCGAATCTTTGTACATTGATTCCAGAACAAATCCATTTTTTCAAAACATTATTTATTTCAAAAGGTTCATGGATGACCTTTTTATTTGGAATTGTCCACAGGAAATTGTATTCAAATTTCGGGATAAGATCAATAAAAATACTTGAGGTTTTACTTTTACGATGACTGATAAATTTGTATGTGCAGAATGATGAAATTTATTCAAAAAACAATTTTAAAAAAGTGGATTCAAACAATTATTTGTAGTTTAGTTTGAATCACTGCAGGAGTTGGATTTGAAACATCCCTTTCGGTCAATTCCAGCACCTTCAGAAGAATTGTACCTCTGATGATATTTTTTATAACTAAGAAATTCACCCAAAAAGTTTATCCGAAATGCTTGGTCTCAGAGGCACAGGAGAAAGTTGCTAAATACCCACGAAAAAAACTTTTTGACTACAAATAAACAAGTGAAAAATTAGCTTGATAATCGAAAATTACATTTTATCACAACATACAGTTCACAGCATTTTTTGTCAAAATATTGGAATATTTTGCAAACAGATCTTATATTAAAGCCTCTACTTCCTTCTGAACCTTGTATCATTTATCGTAGAGCAAAGACCTTGAAAAATATAATAGCTCCATCTAAGCTAAAAAGGCCAAAGTCGAAATAAATGAAAATTCTAACGAAAAAAAGAAAGTATCTCCTTGTGGACACCCTACCTGTAAAAGTTGTAAGCTTTAGGTTCAGGGAGATATGTTTTGTTTCAATTCAATAGGAAATTTTTTAAATAAAAATAACTCATCTCGTGTATCTCATCACCTGCGCTTGTGGGATACAATATGTCGGTAGGACAGTCCTGAAGTTGTCCAAGAGATGCAGCAATCACTGTTTTAACGTAAAAGACGAAAAACGATTGCTCAGTCTACCAAGTCTGTATTGAGGTCACTTTGTCGTTTGGCAGGTGATCAAATTGTGCACTAAGAACCTCAAATGTTTCAAGTATTAAAAGTAGCTGAAATGCTTTTCAAAAAGTTCCTATGTTCTTTTTGATAGTTTTTTAGTGCTAGTAGTGTGCTGCTGATATTGGATTATGATTGCACAGTCTGCCAAGACATTTTTTCGAACATCATGCAGAGGAAAGTCATCAAGACAATCGCAGAGCGAGAAATGTTCTGGATCTATAGGTTAACTACAGTTGCTCCCCATGGGTTGAATGAAATCCGGGAATTCATTGCACAAAATTATTGTGTACTTTTAAATCCATTTTATATTTTAGTGACATTTATATGGGTTAAAGGGGTTTTGCCATGAAGTGAGTTCCTTACCTCTTATCTACTCAGCAGAGAATATAAACAAAGCATGCAGAGTCGGAGGGGAGAGAGAGGGGGGGGGGGTGAGTGCGAAGAGTGAGGAAGCAGGGAGCGTCTCTAAAGTTTACTCAAATAATAACATTACAACCAGTGGATTCTTTATACAGCAGACAGCCTCATATACTGCACTTTCTCCCCAGCCCCTTGCAAGCTCCTTCATGTTCCCTGTCATCAGAAAAGAAGTGCAAACGCGCAACTGCTGCCAGATCAGCTCCTGTCGGTGTCCTGGTCGTGTCTAATGTAAACTTTCAGGAAACTAAGGGGGACTGAGCAATTCTGTAGCTCTCACAGGCTTCATTTTTTGTAATCACATATATTTAGAAAAGTGATTAAATACCCATTTTAGAGGATCCCACATCAACATTAAGTTTACATGAGACTGTCTTTACACGGGACTGAGGCTAAATCCCCACTGCATTGGACAAAAAACGTCCGAAAGTCGACCGATTTTTGTTCGATAAACGACCACGGTTTTTGTCCCGTTTTGCACAAAAACCATGGTAGGTTCTCGTTTTTCTGCCGTCGGCCCGTACAATTGATTGTATGGGAAGACAACGAAAAAACTCAAAGCGCCAGCGTATTATACAACACACAACCGGCGCCAGAAGACGAGCAGAAAAAAGACAACCATGTAAACTGCAGGTCATTTTTTCTATTATTGTCTATGGGCTCCTGAACTATCGTTTTACAATGCCGTGGAGACATAGCCTGAATATCCAAATGTGTTGGTTAAATATTGAATTTCTTCCAGAAATTATATAATGAATTTTAATTTATACTAACATTTCTTCATCAGCTCCACCTGTATTCATTTTACACCATAAGTTTTTGAACTATTATACAGTAGGTTAATGTAATTTTGCTATTAATGGTTTGATTTCATGGAACACCTTCAGTATCAAATAAGCATGTTCTGAGGGGTTTCTCTCAGAGCCATTTTGATTCACTAAACTCTGTGAGGTTTTGACACAAAGGCCTTTCATTTCTGGGTTACCCTGCTTCAGTTTTTAGTGTGTTTAAAATGAGGTATGATTTCTTTGAACTGAACATCATGTGACCCAGCAGGCTTGACATCACCATGACTTTCCCCACAGTGGGCTCACTCTGGTCAAACAAACGTCCGTTCTATGTAAAGAGCTGTGAGTAGCTACAATGTAGCTGAGTGGTTAAAACTTCTGCCTTTCAGCATTAGGGTCCTTGGTTCAAATCCCTGCAGGAACCAAAGATGTAGATTTTTTTTGCTCAATACACATGCCTGATTGAGGTTTCTTTTTTTCTCTATATTTTTTTTGCACTGTTTGACTAATTATTAAGGAGTACGGAGGACAGGAGTAGAATGACAGCACCTGGGGTTGAGCACTCACTCAACAATTGTCACGGACGCCCCTGCGACCACTGTCCCGGGTCGCAGGCACGCCCGTGCTCCTGCTGCCAGCGGAGCCCCGTCCCGCACGTCGGGCTCGGGGTCCGCTCGTGTCCCGGCCCCTGTCTGTAGTCACTTACCCGGCCGCGCTCCTGCTCTGTCGGGTTCCATCTCCCGGCGCGTAGCTCCGCCCCTAGGGGCATGCGCGCGCTGGTAGTTTGAATTTAAAGGGGCAGTGCACCGGTAATTGGTCATTGCCGGGCACTACTCCCATTTAAGTCCGGCCTCTTCCTGGCGGCCCTCGCCGGATCCTTAGTGTGTATTCCTCTGGAGAAAGCGTTCCTGAAAGTCTAGTCTTGTCTACCCGTGTACCGTACCCGTTGCTTACGTTTACCGACCACGAATCTTCTGACCTTCTGCCTGTACTCGTTCACGAACCAGAGCCGCCTGTCCTGACCTCCTGCCTGTCCCCGACTAACAAAGCCTGCCGACGAATCTGTACCACCCCACCCTTGGCCGCCACCGCAGCAAGCCCCGCCAGTGGAAACGACCTGGTAGACTCCCGTCGCAGCAAGTCCTTTCCCGCTTTCGGCGGCTCTCTGGTGAATACCGGGGCCTACTTAGATTCCGTTCCCTGGTGTGGGCTTCCACCATCGCCTGCGATGGTCCAGCGGATCCCCTACCCGTCCGTTACAACAATGAGTGTGTGTGATTACTAAGCAGGGAATAGACTGAGAGTAGCTGCCGGAGAGGAGAGGTGATGTCTGAGCATGTGCGACCAGGACTGAGGAGCTCTCGTCACTGGTTGTAAATCTCTGGGTTTGGACACATAAAACATAAGTTTTACTCAAATAGATTAAAAATATGAATGTCAAATGAATAAAAAAATCAATTTGAGTAAAAATTACATTTTATGTGTCCTATCCCAGTGATTTGCTAAACTTTATATCTGCCCACAGCCCCTCCCTTCTCCTCTGCTCTGATTGGATGCAGGATTTCTCAGTGCTTAAAGTACTCATGCACCTAATTAAAGTTGTTTAGTCATTAACATCAACTCACTATATACATATATCATCATACACAGTCCACACTATAGATATACATAATATTTGTGATGGAAACTCTTTTATCCCTGTTATTTTCTAGACCTTATTAAATTTAAGTCCCCACAGGTGAGGAGTGTGTTAGAGGCACCTTCCATTACCCTATGATAATCAATCCATTTTACTTTGTAATGCTCTAATATCTAAAGAAGGTCAGTTTGCAAGCAAGTTCTTCATTTATTTAGCCAATACATCCATATATTCTGACATTCCATTTTTCATATTCACAATAGCATATAGAAAAACCTTTAAAATAGACCCGTGGTGTCCAGTTGACTTGAAATTCTATGCATTCAGTCCATCTTGTTTTTCAAACAGATCTTCCTATCCGTAGTTCCTCTAGCTCGGATGCACATGCGCAGACTTCTGCTATGTTTCGAGGTCCACCGACGGTGGGATCAAGGTGTGCCGATCCCTTACCATGGCAGTTCGAAGCCTAATGAAGGCTTCAATAGCCGCATGTAATCCTTTTTTTTTACTTCCTGTCCCAGGCAGGAAGTAATAGGGCGGCCATTTTTGTACACGATGCAGAAGGGTGTACAGATGATCAAGCACCCTAGTGGTCAAATACCAATTAAAGTGTAAAAAAAAAATTAAGTATAAAAAAAGGTAAAGGCTCAAATCACCCCCCTTTTTGCAATTTATAAATAAAATAATAAACAAGTTACACATAATTGGTCTCCCTGCATACGATAAAGTCCGATCTATTAAAATATTACATCATTTATCCCATAGCACAATAGCCTGAACTGGATGGGTGTCTGTTTTTTTTTTCAGCCTTACAAACTATGTAACTGTGTATGCTGAACACCATAGAAGAAAAAATTCCAAATGCCAAAATTGTGGTTTTTTTTAAGAGGTGATCAAAAAGTCACATCTATCCCAAAATGATACCAATAAAAACTACACTTCAACCCGCAAAAAAAAGAGCCCTGACTCATGTGCATAGGTGGAGGAACAGCCTAATGCATTGTATATACAATGCATTAGGATGTACCAAGATGGCGGTTTCCCCACTTCCTGCTTTGGGCCGGACGTGGGGAAATCGAAAACATGGCAGCGATGGAAGCCTTCACAAGGCTTCCAGCTGCCATGTTCAGCCATCGGGACACAGCGATTTCACCGCTGATGTCCTGAGTGCAGCACCGTTCCTCATTGATTTAGATGCCGCGGCCATCTTTTCCGCAGCATCTAAGGGGTTAAACAGCGCTATAACCACCAGGTGTTGCAATTAGCTGCAATTAGCCACTAACACCCGGCAGCTGTGTAGCCCTTTACTGGCATCAGGACGTATCCATATGTCCAATGTTGCTAAGGGGTTAAAAAGTATGACTTGTCACACAACAAACAAGCCCTCATATGTTTATGTAGATGGAAAAATATCAAAGTTATTGCTCTTGGAAGGGAGGAAAAAAAATGAAGAGCCATATTATTATGACCGGTTGTCAGCAAGGGGTTAAAGCGGATTTATCACTTCATCAGTTCGTCTGTTTCATTGTACTTTCAGTTTCTCAGCTCTTTAAATCCAGGGGCATTTCTTCCCCTCCCAGCTGGGTGTTTCTTAACTGAAGGTGGATGACATCATCCCCCCCCTTCACTGTTCGTGCTTGCTCCTGAGTCAGTGTGTTTGTTTGAGATCAGTGGGAGGGGATAGCACATCCCTGCTCTTCCCCCCCCCACCTTCTCTGTTTGTGCACATGTCACTATGTTATTCCTCTCCCTATGCAGTCTTATTTTGTAAGAGCTGTTTACATACCACAGGCCTGCATTGAGTCTAGACAGTCTTCTATGAACTTAGAGCACTGATCTCCTCTCCTCTCACAGCTGGGGGTTTGTTACAGTTGAATCCAGTCTTCTATGAACTCATCCAGAGCAGCACAGATCTATCTCCCTTCTATGTTTACACGCAGGAGCATTAGGCACCGGGCACAATTCTGCTGTTTTCTGATTGGGAGAAGCAGCTGCAGTGTTACTGTGCAGCTGCTGCCTGTGCAGAGTGAAATGTTGCCGGCCCCTTACACGCAGGAGCATTAGGCACCGAGCACAATTCTACTGTTTTCTGATTGTAGAAGCAGCTGCAGTGTTACTGTGCAGCTGCTGGCTGTGCAGAGTGGGAAAATTTTTTGGCCGGCCCCTTTTTCTGAAAGAGAGAGGCAGGAATGCGTGCTCCCGTGAATACGACCGGGGCCGACAGAATGTAAAAATTTGTAGAGCCGTCAGCCAATGAAATGGGAAAGGGTGTGGGATCCGACCTGCACTGTGAACATTGTTTTACAGAAACAGAAGATAAGGGAGACTGTGAAAAAAGACAGCTTTGCAAGTGACATCCAATTGCAAAGTTGTTTGTTTTCACTGTCCCCTTACTCTGAAGACCATTTAATGTAATGAGAAACCCCCTTTAAGTCACACCTCGGGCCACATTGCCTTCAATACTCCCTACACCAGCTGAACCTCCTTCCAAAATCTATTATATAATCTCTTTGTGGTAATACTAATGAGTCCCCATCACTAGCTTCAGTGGTGCAGTAATGATGTCGAATGTTGTAAACTTCCTCTGAACCTAGAGCCTCTCATTGCATCCATCTGCATTGAATACCCAATGCAACAACCCTGCATAGAGATGCAGCAGCGATGAGCAAATGCTATCCGAGCCTAAACCCAATACGGTAATACTGTATGCCGTCATGCTTATTATTTTAAAAGCAATCTAATGTTATCTGCACAGATTATCCATAAACCGTAATAATTTTACCTTAATGTACAGATGGGTGAACCAGTCCCAGATCAATCAGCCAAAACGATTTCAGGAGTGTGTATGAAGACAGAGAACGGGTTTTAGATAAATAGTTCTGCAGATTAAATTGATATGTATTCGGAGCCGCTCGCCGCTTCCGCACCCTCCTGTTCCATCCACTTTAGTCGACTTCTGCTTCAAGCTCAGATTTTCTAAACTTATATTAGAACAAGAAGCGAACTTGTTCAGGTTTTTTTTCCTGATGATTGTCGATTGCGCTACTCGAATGGATTACGGAAGTAAAAAACAAATTTAATTAAAAAATACATTTTCTATGTATGGGAACACTTTTAGGCAATCTTCACACTTCACACGTAGATTCCATTTGGAACGTTCATCAAGTTCCATCTGGAAGGATGAAAAAATAAGTATCCTGTGGAGGGACAGCAGGACGGAAACCCAACAGACCCCATTTTTTTGTTTTTCTTGCTGGATAACCCCTATAACTTTAACCCCTTAACTCATTAGGATGATCCTGAATGTCCAAAAGCAGTGAAAGGTGTGTGGAGCGGGCTCATTCGCTGAGCCTGCTCCATACAAGGCTAGCAGCTGTTCATTACAGTCAACAACCACGGCCAAAACTTAAGATACCGCGGCGATCGCTGCATCTAAATGAATGGCCCCCCTCTCTCATGACATAATTGGTATTGTCGCATCCATAAAAGTCCAGTCGATTAAAATATAACATCATTTATCCCGTGTGCTGAAATCCGAAGAAGAAAAAAAAAATCCAAAATTGTGGTGGAAGGGTGGGTTTGGGGGGGGGGGGGGTTATTGGTACCATTTTGGAATAAATGCAACTTTTAGATCACTTTTTCTTCCAATTTTTAGGAATTTTTCAGGTCCCCAAAAAATTGGAAGAGAAAGTGATCAAAAAGATGCATTTATTCCAAAATGGTATCAATAAAAGCTACACTTACTGAGCCCTTACTGAGGTCCGTAGGTGTGAAAAAAAAAATTATTGTTCACAGAAAATGGCCTTTCAGCAAAAATTTTAAAAATAGCAAAAGGTTTTGTTTTAGAGTACTAAGATATAACAAAACCTCTACAAAGTTGGTATTACCAGAATCGTATAAACCTACAGAATACAGTTAACACATCATTTATACTGAAAAGTGGACTCCATTAAAAGTAAACACTGCAGAATTGGAAAAATTGGAAGAAAAAGTGATCACAAAGTCACATTTATTCCAAAATGGTACCAATAAAAACTACGCTTCAGCCCACAAAAATAGAGCCCTTACTAAGGTCCATAGGTGTAAAAATAAAAATTATTGTTCACAGAAAATGGCCTTTTAGCAAAAATTTTAAAAATAGTAAAAGGTTTTGTTTTAGAGTAATAAGACATAACAAAACCTCTACAAAGTTGGTATCACTGGAATCTTATCACCCTGCAGAATACAGGGGGAAAAATCTCTCCTTGGGGAAAGCCACCAATAAATTGGTTGGTGTGAGGATTTACTCGCCTTTCAGATCTCACTGACCGTTTTGCATAAAGCAAAGGCTTATGGGAGAAAAGCTGAGGAGCTCCACAGCGCCCTCTATTGGATGTAGTTATCCTCAGTTCACCTGTAGCTCACAGGAGCCTAGCAATGTGAATGGGATTTGAGCCAAAACAGTTAAGTTCAACTGCAGACGGCTGCTTCGGGGTATTTGCCTGCAGAATACAGATAATACATCATTTATACTGAAAAGTTGACATTGTTAAGACTAAATTCTGCAGAATTGGCGCAATTGCATTTTTTTTTTTTTCATTTTCCACCACACAAAGAATGTCTTTGGGGTTTCCCAGTACAATATATGTTATGGGCACTAGCACCATTAAAAAATACATCTTGTCCTACAAAAAACAAGCTCTTATATTGCTATGTAGGCGGCAAAGTAAAATAGTTATGGCTCTTGGAAAGCAGGGAGGAAAAAATTAAATCCAAAAATCTTTAAATGGCTTTGCCTTTTGGAGTTGAAGGGGTGTTACAGGATTTTTTTAAATTAACAATAAATCGAGTCAGGGTGGAGGAAAATATGAAAAAACAGACATACTTAGTTGGACACATTGGTGCCCTGGGATCTGCTCCTCTTCACTTCCTGCGCAATGTGTCATTCAACAGCGAGGCTTGTGCTCCAAGGTAAGTGGAGTCCATTGCAAAATGGGTCCCATTCCACCTCTTCAACAGAGGTTATGAAAGGATGTGAACCAAATTTATCATGTATACCACCTTTATTGTATTTTTGGGCTAAATGCAAATTACCATAGCCCATTAACCATGTGATGCGTCACCTACTTACTCCAGTTTGTACCCCTCTTTATATTACAACTCACCATAGTACTATAGTATTCACTAAATATTTCTCTCCCATAGTCCTGCACTTTTAATGACCTTTTCTGTGGCTTCCTGCAGTTCTACATCAAATGTTTGATGACAAGAACTCAGGAGCTCTGTATCTCCCTTCACAGGGAACAACTCTGTGTTGAGCTCAGGAGATCAGGTGATAGAAGGGATGTGGCTTTTTCTAAGCAGTCTTTAAAGGGGTGTACTTACCATGCTGTTTTCCAGAGCCTGCTTTTCACAGCCAGATTCCCACTTCCTGTTCTGGCTATGGGCGGTTCTACAGCTTCAGGCTCCCACTTCCTATTCAGGCTGTGGGCAGTTCTACAGCTTCAGAGTCCCACTTCTTGGTAAGGCTGTGGGTGGTTCTAGAGCTTCAGGCTCCATTTCTTGGTCAGGCTGTGGGCGGTTCTACAGCTTCAGGCTCCAACTTCCTGTTCAGGCTGTGGGCGGTTCTACAGCTTTATGCTCCTATTTCCTGTTTAGACTGTGGGGAGTTCTACAGCTTCAGGCTCCCACTTCCTGGTCAGGCTGTGGGTGGCTCTAAAGCTTCAGGCTTCCACTTCTTCTTCAGGTTGTGTGTGGTTCTCCAGCTTCAGGCTTCCACTACCTGTTTAGTCTAAGGGCTTTAGGATCCCAGTTCCTGTTCAGGCTGGGGGTAGTTCTACAGCTTCAGACTCCCACTTTCTGTTCAAGCTGTGGGTGGTTCTACAGCAGTGACTGACATTTCAGCTCTGCTATTCCTAGCTGAACCTGTTAGAGGGACAGAAAGATTTAAACAATAAAGGAGAGCTGAATTTGTAAGCAAAGCAAACTGATTAATCACTCTGGTAAAAAGGAATCTATTGCCTAGTCACTAAATGTGAAAACTTGTGGGCTAAATGGCTGGATACCCTTGACTGGCACCAGCACATTTAACCAGAAACAGAAATTTCCATTGAAAACTGTTAGGAAAGACATTTTGGGCGACATGTATGATTTTTTATGTTTAGATGCCAATTTTTATGCACATTATAATAGTGTAGAATGTGCCTGATCTATGAACCTGTTCTACAGCGGGTCATAGATCAGGCACATTCTAGCGCTAAGATGACACTTCTGCTGGCTCAGGTAAACCACTTTGAAAGTGCTCTACCTAATTCTAGCAGTAATGCTCCTGGAATTGCCGTACTGAAGCTAAAATCTAAAGCTTCGTACAGTTCTGGTGCGCCCTATCTCCCGCACACCCCCTCCTCCCCCCGAAATCAGGTGCATTACAAGGTGCCGCGGGCGCTATGTAATGTGCCCGAGAATGGCGTGCGGGCGATGTAGAAATATAGCGAATGGGACTGCGCCAGTTTTCGGGCTGACTTCTGGCGCAGCCCCGTTCATACATGTCGCCCTTTATGTATTACTAAGAGTGTTATGTTATGGTATATACTGGTTTTATAGATGAGTAAGAACCTTATGTTATGTAATTAAGGCACAAAAATACGTAAACGGCTAAGATACACTTTAGGCCACATGTATGAACCTGTTTAGGTCTAAAACTCACTTTTTTGCCCATAGGTTTCTATGGGCAAAAGAGTGAGTTTTAGACCTAAACAGTTTTCATACATGTGGCCCTTAGTGTTACTACCCTCGGGAGCAATATCTGTAATGGCAAGCTAAAATGTGTAAGAATGTAGTAACGCTACCATTGGGATATTTGTGGAAAGGGGTGGAATGATTTGGAATAGTATTGTTCATTTGTTTATGCAAAAACTTACAAAATACAAATAAAAACTTATTAAATTAAAAAAAAAAAAAAAACATTACAGGATAAATCTATCAAGCTCTAAGGGGTTAAGGTTCGTCAGTTGGTAACATATAGAAGCTTCGGGACTTTTGATAAGACCCAGCAGGAAGTGATGTCACTATCCAGGAATGTTGGTCTGTAACCTCGGGAAGCTTGTGTACACAAGCAGGAGATAAGGACTCTGAAAGGAAGTATAATCAGAACAGCAATGTATTTGGTTCTGGTCTTTATTTTGCTTTGCATACATGTTTTAAGCTAATCAGTGTCTCTTTAAAGCCACACCTCTTTGGTCCTGCCTCCCTACTTAAAGTAGGAAATAAGGGGTGTGTATTGAGACTAGGGTTGGGAGAAAGAAAAATAGGAAAAGCACAGCAAAGAATCCTGGGACTTGTAGTTTTACTGGGTAAAGTGAAACAGCTTTCATACAGGAAATGCTGCTGCTCAGCTACAGAGAAGGGAGGCGACAGGAAAAGCACAAATTGCTGGACAGCACCTTTAACTTTAAAGACTTGCTCCATTTTTTTAACTCCTTAACGACCGCCCGCCGACTTTAGACGTCGGCTGGTGCGGGTCGTTCATCTGCAGTGACGTCTTTAGACATCGCTGCAGATACCGGAGTTTGCGGCGCCCGGGCGCCGCAGCTGCGCTGAGATCGGGGCTGTACTACACAGCAAATATTCACCATAATCTCGTACGGTGTGCTAATAATGCTAGGACTGAATAGTAGCAGCAAATATTCACCATAATCTCGTACGGTGTGCTAATAACAAGACCGTGACCGTGAACAAGGGCGATACGAGAGCCCGAAACGCGTCGGTTTCTGTCCCCCCTGTCACCCTGATTGATGGATTGGAATTGTTGAAATAAAGCACTACATTTACTTCTTCGCTGGGTCCTATTTTCCGTTTGGAGAGATTATTCTGCTGTACTACACAGCCCTGATCCCAGAGCATCCCCTGCAAGCACCGGGCAGCGGGGGAAACCTCCACTCCCTGGAAATTTAACCCTTTGATTGCGGGGGATCGCACCGCAGCGAAATCAAGGGTTTCCCTGCTCTGTGGGGTGATTGGAACACCCGGTGACCCGACAGGCCCCGGGGAAGGCTCACAGCCACCTGGGGGACTAGAGTCCCCAGAGCTGTCTGTGTATAAAAGCCGTGACCGGGGCGATGTGTGGTGTCCTGACCCTTGCTGTGTCAAAGTGACACAGATTAAAAAATTTTAGATATATGAATATGCAATACATTACTAATTTTTTAAAAAAAAATTAAAAATTGCAAAACAGTTCTCCCTTAGGGGAAAAAAAAAAAGAAAAAAAAAAAACAGAAAAGTGTAAAAAAAAAAATGAATAAAAAAAAAATACAAAATAAAAATAAATATTTAATAAAAAATAATTTGGGGATATATTACACACCCAAAAAAAAATAACATGTTAGGGACCCCCGACTGTTAATAACGGAAATTAATCTAACAAGTTTTTAAGTGTGAGATGTGAAAGGTTAAAAAATGTAAAAAAAAAACAACGCAAAAAAAATCGCAATTATTTTTTAAGCAATTTAACCTATTCCCCCCTAAAAAAACTTTCATTTAAAAAAAAAAGGCCTTACAACGCGTCATTGAAAAAATAAAAAATTACAACTGTCGAAACGCGGGAGGCAAAAACTAAAAAAATGTTTGTCATTAACTACTTTTCCCGGGGTTCGGCTTAAGGGTTAAATTTAAAATCAAATGGGGCCAGGGGGGGAAAAAAATTAAAAAAATTTGGCATACACCCCCCGGGTTTCCCCACTGCCATTATTTGTGCCCTGGGATCCGCTCCTCTTCACTTCTTGTGCAGTGTGCCGTCCAGCGGCAGGGGGCTCGAGCTTAAAGGGAAAGGGGGAATGGGGGTGAGCCGCTGCTGGGGAACAGCACACACACGTAGGGGAAGGGGGGAACCCGGGCTCCGGGTGTGAAAAAACAGCCAGGGGCCCAAGGGGGAAAAGTATGCCTCTTTATCGTTTTTCCCCCCCACCCTTGGCCCCCCTTTGGGGCCAATTTTATGAAATTTTGGTTTTAAAAATTCATTTTTTTTTTCCCCCCCCTTTGGGTTTTTCTAGGGGCCCAAAAAAGTGAGTTTTTAGCCCAAAAAACCATTTCTTATAGGGGGCCCCTTAGTTTTTTTTTTATAAGAACGGGAAACCCCTCTTTTGAATTTGATCATTCATGGCCAAAATTTAATGTTTAAAGGGGAAACCAAACTCGTGGCACTGAACCCCGGGCCCCGGTGGGCCCAACTTTGGGAGAAGGGGTAGTCTCGGGGGTTTCCCGGGGGCCTGGGGGAGCTTTTTTTGGGAAGCAAGGAAGAGAAAGAGAGGCACAGAGCAAGTGTCATGTACAGTCAAGTACAGCAGGGCTTGACAAATGTCCTGGACCCTTAGATCAGAGCACTTAAAATGGAACTATTTGCTCAGCTTCAGGAAATCCCAAATCTTCTCCCAAAACCCTTTAAATTTAGTCTTGAAGGCCACAAGCTGCATCAGGCTTTCAGTTTTATTTTATTATTTTCCAAATGAAGAAGCCAATATTAAGAATTGGGGCGTTGCCTACCTACCTAGGATCCTACCTATGTGGGACCCTGCCGACCTCCCCCTCCCCAATGGGGGGAAATCCCACCGATAGTACAAGAGGCCTCACTTATCACAAACCCTCTACCAAATTAGGAATTTAAACCAATCTACCTAAAGGGGACCGTCCCCTGCCAAAGGAAAAAGGGGAAAATTGTGACCCATGTCCTTTGGCAAAATTCAGTTTTGTTGCCCCCTTTCCCAAAGGGGCCCTTTTAAAAGGGTTTATTCCACCTTTGCCATTTCAAAGACCCGGGCCCCCAACCAGCCAGCTTAGGTCCCAATTCCTTACAAGCTGGGGGGGTTTCTATTGCTTCAGGCTCCCATTTAAATGGTGAGGCTGGGGGTGGGTCAACGCTTCAGGTTCCCATTTCCCCTGTTCGGGTTCATGGGCAGTTTACATTTAGCTGAGCCTGTTCCCGGGGACATGTGTGAAAGGTAGTTTTGTAAACTGTAGGGGCAAAAGGGACTGTAGAGTCTTAAAAAAAACCTGTCACTTTAGTTTTTTGCCCCCCTTGGCTGAGGGCAGCAAAAACCCCTTTTGTCGGGCCCCTGCTTTTTCCAGCCCCTGGGGCCCCTTTTTCTGTGGAGCTGAAAGTTTTCGTGTTTTTAATGCCAAATCTGCAGTTTTCACCCCGAAGAGGGGTCCTTCAGAGGTCAGTTTTTTTCAAACCCCGGTAATCGGAGGTACCCCCCCCCACCTCAACTGTTAAAACCTTTACTTTAATAGGTAAAACATGTAATAACTTCAGGGGTTTTGGGCAGCCTTTGGGGGCGACTAACCCCTGCTTGAAAAAGATTTAAGGGGTAAATCTCTAAAACTCCAGCACTTACAAAATAAGGAACGGCGGAAACAGATTTGAACTTGCTTGTGTCCCCTCGCAAGGGGGAAAAAATTTTGGGGACGGCCCTTTTAAAGGGGTTTAAATTTGTCATTGAAAAATAAACCTTTTTTTTTTATAAAACCCATGGGGGGTAACACCCTTTGGGCAAACTCTACATGAACACTGATACTTGGAACCTTTTAAACAAGCGGGAATAAAGGACACGTGATAAGGGTGCACCGGGTTCCTATATTTTTAAAGGCCACTAGTATCACGCTTACAACCCCGTAGCACTTAGTAATGCCCCTTTGGATGGGGTTGCTGGAGGGGTTGCGTTAAAACCGTACAAAAGCTACACAATTATAGCTTCGCACAGCAAACCAGGCGCTTCACTGCTGGAACAGGTAGAGCATTTAAAGGGGTTTTCCCTGAGCGAGAAGTGCCTTTTTTTTTCAGCACAAAGCAAAAATTCTATGACCGCAGAAAAACGGTTTTTGATTCATGATTTACCTAAAAATCGCGCAAAAAATAGGGCACATGGCGCCAAAAATCAAAATGTGCCTAAAATCTCTTCCGCTCAAAAAAAGCAAAATAAAAAACAGCAATGAGTTGGAAATAGTCTTTTGCCTTTGCCCCCCTGTTTAAAGTAATCTTGCGTGAGAAAAACCACTTTTCCCATTAAGACTGTTAAAATTTACGTAGCATAGAATGACCTTTTAAATTTAAACCCATGTGGATCCCAAGAAAAATTTCTCCTGGGGGGGCCCCGGTATAGTGGGCTTGAAGGTGCTTTCATAAGATGGCAGAGAAAAGAGGGCAGCTCAGATTGTACATTTGTTGTGGGGTGGGCCCCAAGAATCCTTCCATTGTTGGGTCCCAAGAGCAATCCAGGGGGGCCCCAAGGTAAACTCCACTGGTGGGCCCAAAAGAATCAATCCACTGGTGGAAAAAAATCAACTCCACTGGGGGCCTCAAAAATTCTTCTCCAGGGGGGCCCCCAAAGAATTTTCCCCATGGTGGCCCCCAAAAAATTAACCCCACGGGTTTGCCCCAAAAGAATTCTCCCGGTGGGCCCAAAATCTCTCATGGTGGCCCCAGAATTTCCCCACTGGTCCCCCCAAGAATTTTCCCCACTGGTGGGCCCCAAGAATCATCTCCACTGGTGGCCCTAAGAATTAACTCCACTGGGCGGCTCCAAGAATCATCTCTACTGGTGGGCTCCAAGAATCAACTCCACCAGTCAGCTCCATGAATCATCTCCACTGGTGGGCCCCAAGAATCAGCTCTACTGGTTGGCCCACGAATCAACTCCACTGGTGGGCACCAAGAATCAACTCCACTGGTGGGCCCCAAGAATCAACTCCACTGGTGGGCCCCAAGAATCAACTCCACTGGTGAGCCTCAAGAATCAACTCCACTGGTGGCCTCAAGAATAAATCTCCATGGTGGCCCCAAGAATCAGCTCCACGGTGGCCCTGAGAAATTAACTCCACTGGTCGGCTCCAAGAATCATCTCCACTGGTGGGCCCCCAAGAATAAACTCCACTGGTCAGCTCCAAAGAATTAATCTCCACTGGTGGGCCCCAAGAATCATCTCCACTAGTGGGCCCAAGAATCAGCTCCACTGGTGGCCCTAAGAATTAACTCCACTGGGCGGCTCCAAGAATCATCTCTACTGGTGGGCTCCAAGAATCAACTCCACCAGTAGCCCCCATGAATCATCTCCACTGGTGGGCCCAAGAATCAGCTCTACGGGTTTGGGGCCCAAGAAATCAACTCCACTGGTGGGCACCAAAATCAACTCCACTGGGGGGCCCACCAAGAATCAACCCCACTGGTGGGCCCCAAGAATCAACCCCATGGTGGGCACCAAGAATCAACTCCACTGGGGCCCCAAGAATCAACTCACTGGTGGGCACCAAGAATAAACTCCATGGTGGGACACAAGAATCAACTTCACTAGTGGACACCAAGAGTCAACTCCAACTGGTGGGCCGAAGAATCAACTCCATGGTGGGCCCCAAGAATCAAACTCCACTGGTGGGCCGCAAGAATTCAACTCCATGGTGGGCCCAAGAATCAACCTCCCTGGTGGGCCCCCAAGAATCAACTCCACTAGTGGGCCCCAAGAATCAACTCCACTGGTGACCCTAAGAGCTCGTTCACACGGCTTATTTTGAGACGGATTTCAGCCGTATTGCGCGTCGTATTTGCGCTGCTATATTGCTGAAATCCGTCCCAGGCATTACGGTAATCCACAGTTCTCATAGAGAACTATGGATTCCGTCTCTCCTCCCCGCTCGGCGAATACACCGGGGGAGGGTGGGGGGAGAAAGTGACATGTCAATTATTTACGGCGTGTACGCGCCGCGAATAATGAATGTCCATGGGGCCGGCGGGCAAAATCCGTCTCCGCAATTACGCCGGCAATAAGCCGTGTGAACTGGCCCTAAGAATCAACTCCCATGATGGGCCCCAAGAATCACCTCCACTAGTGGGCCCCAATAATCACCTCCACTGGTGGGCCCCAAGAATCACCTCCACTAGTGGGCCCCAAGAATTACTTCCACTGGTGAGTCCCAAGAATCATCTCCACTGGTGGGCCCCAAGAATCAACTCCACTGGTGGACCCCAAGTATCATCCCCAAGAATCAACTATACTAGTGGGTACCAAGAATCAAATCCTCCGGTGGGTTCTAAGAATTAAGTTCACTGGTGGGCCCCAAGAATCAGCTCCACTGGTGAGCTCCAAGAATCAACTCTACTGGTGGCCCCAAGAATAATTTCCACTGGTGGCCCCAAGAATCATCTCCAGTGGTGGGCCCACGAATCAGCTCCACTGGTGAGCCCCACGAATCAGCTCCACTGGTGGGCCCCAAGAATCAACTTCACAGGTGGCCCCAAGAATCAACTTCATTGGTGGGCTTCAATAATCACCTCCACTGGTGGGCCCCAAGAATCAGCTTCACTGATGGGCCCCAAGAATCAACTTCACTGGTGGACCCCAAGAATCAACTTCACTGGTGCGTTCCAGGTGCTGTTGGAAAACTACAACTCCAAGTACGCTCTGACATCCATAGATTGCCAGGGCATGCTGAGCGCTGTAGTTTTGCAGCTGGAGAACCACAGGTTATAGCCTCTTCCAACTCTGCAGTTTCCTTTCCCAGCTGAACACAGGTGAATGCACTAAACTGTCAAAATAGAGCACTTCATCGGCTTCTGTATAAATGAAGGATATCCAGTGAACTCGGGAAATGACACTTTCTAATGTATTGGTTTAATTACAGGCTTCAGAGGCAGAGATATGAATATCATGATAGAAAGGTTACTCACAGGCAAAGTCATATGCTAGGAGGGCACTTCAGAATAATTGCTTTAATAGAAAGATAATTATATATGTATAACATTCTCGTTTTTTTTCAACTAATCTTTTATAGTCTTGTAAGACAGTTTGTTTTCCCGGCAGACATGGCATTTCTGTTATGTGCTAAGAAGAAGAAGAAGAAAAGATGGGAAGAGCGAGGAGGTAGGACGGGCAGCGATTCTGACCCCTCGTAAACGGCTCATTTTTCAGCCCTGATCACAAATTGCAGAGAATGTGATTAATCAAAATAATGTTAAAATATCCTGTGTTGGAGTCGCCAATTATAAGGTGCCCATGATCCCCCCTTAAGAAGAAGAAGAGAGGATGGGAAGAGCGAGGAGGGAGGACGGGCGGCGATTCCCACCCCTCGTAAACGGCTCATTTTTCAGCCCTGATCACATATTGCAGAGAATGTGTTTAATCCTAATAATGTTAAAATCTCCTGTGTTGGAGTCGCCGATTATAGTGCCCAATGATCCCCGCTTAAGAAGAAGAAGAGAGGATGGGAAGAGCGAGGAGGGAGGACGGGCGGCGATTCCGACCCCTCGTAAACGGCTCATTTTTCACCCCGGATCATACATTGCTGAGAATGTGTTTAATCCTAATAATGTTAAAATCTCCTGTGTTGGAGTCGCCGATTATAGTGCCCAATGATCCCCGCTTAAGAAGAATAAGAGAGGATGGGAAGAGCGAGCAGGGAGGACGGGCGGCGATTCCGACCCCTCGTAAACGGCTCATTTTTCACCCCTGATCATACATTGCTGAGAATGTGTTTAATCCTAATAATGTTAAAATCTCCTGTGTTGGAGTCGCCGATTATAGCGCCCAATGACCCGGCCGTACGTATCTGTGCAATACCCCGCTTTTCTTATTCTAACCACTTCCTGTTTGGGCCGTTTACTTCCCTCTTCCTGACCAGGTACATTTCCATTGTCCTTAGTACCTGTGGATTTGATCACTATGACATTTTTCACTCTTGATAATTCTAACAACTTTTTCACCTCTTTTCCGTGATACATTACTTTTATATAATTTTTTTTTTTTTACAATAACATAAGGAAAAAAAATAGTTTTTCACATTTTCTTATTTATTTAAATAGCAAAAGTGGTGCTAAAATCTTGTTATTGTGTAATTTTTCCATCACGGACATACATATACAAATATATAAGTTTTAGGGCCCTCGGGGGCAGGGATAAAGGTTGCGGTTTGGGCAGCTGGCAATTTTCTTAACTTATATTTCATTTTTTGTATATGTGCTTTTTTAAATGATTTTATTTTACATATTGTGCCCAGTGTAAAGTCGGAAAAACACCTTCCTCGGTTGTAGAGGGGTGTGTTTATATAATTATGTAAAAAAAATTAAAATAATTAGTAATAAATGTGTAATAATTAATAATTGAATAGTAAATAATAATACATAATGATAATTATTGAGGGAAAAGCTTTTATGTAAAAAAAAGAGTAGATTTTTTTGATTTATGTAAAAAGTAATTACATATGGTCAAAAAATTCCGTTGAGAGTCATTTTTCTACAACTTTTTTATAATAATATAATGATGTAAGGAGACTGGTATAAATTTTTTGGGGGCTTTTTGTGTTTTTTTATATTTATATATTTTTTTACTTTTGTATCTGTTTATTATTACATATGGTCAAAAAATTCCGTTGAGAGTCATTTTTCTACAACTTTTTTATAATAATAATAATATGAAGGAGACTGGTAAAAAAAAGAAGTCTTTTTTTTAAAAAAAAATTATTTTTAAACAGCAAAAATGACGCTAAGATAAGCTTTGTAATTGTGACACTTTTCCGTCACCGACGTTTATATATAGGTGATATAAAGTTTTAGGTTTCTCGGGAGGGATTGGGGGGGTGGGGGTAAAATTTGCAGCCTGCGCTGCATTTTTTTAAATATTTTATTTTTTGCATTTATTTCTATTTTTATTATTTTATTTTACATATTGTGCCCCCCATAAGATCAGAAATAGACCTCTGGGGAGGCATTTTTACATAAATTTCCCTTGTAACTAGGGCTGATATATAAGCATGGGGCTATATACCCCCTGGTCTCACCGCAGCGCTGATCTTGGTCTGATAGGACCCAACAGCATCTGCAAGTTTCCAGTCCTGGGAAGCTTCTTGCTTCACTGTGTATCTCACTGATACATAATGATTGAGAAAGCAGGGACAGTAATAAGCCATCCTTCATTTCTCCGTGGAGAGACGGCTGCTACTGACATGCAACAGTATTTAGAGAAGGGATCTCTACCAATTGTTGGGGACAGGCAGGAAGGTCAGGGCAGGGGACAGGTAGAACGTGGTCAGAGGACGGAGGCAAAGGTCAAGGTACCTGGTAAGACAGCAACATTAGTCAACGCTTTCACTAAGGCTCATAGCACTGTAGATCTGGAAAGGAAACATGGGAGGTGGCCAGAAGATGAAGGGTCAGTGCCAACTACTTGCGCATAGACCCTTTAAATTTCACTGAGCCAGCACGCATCAGCCAACAGAGGAAAATTGAGGAGCAGGAGCGTGGCAAGGTAAGTCCTGGAGTGAAGAGTGAGTGCGCCCACAGCCCGATATGCGGACCACGGCGCCACTCGTCCCCGGAAGCACGAGAGGAGAGGGGACACGAGTTTGTCCGTGGCCCGATGTGCGGTCTGCAGGGCAGCTCGTGACAAAGAGTAGTGCGTATTTCATTATGAGCCGACATTCTCGGCAGCCCATTCCCAAGATAGGTGCAATCACAGTCCACCTCTTTAAACTTGGTAACTAGGATCTACATCCCATATCACACCAGAGTTATACAGAGGTCAACAGACGTAGCTGTAATATTGTAACAGGCATGAACTCCTATCTATATTGAGTAATGGAGCCTGGGCTCTTTGGGTTTCTTCCGTACACAACGCTACTCTTTTTCATGGGCTGTACTCTGGTCCTTTAAAGGTGTGTTCCCATCTCTTACACTTATGGCATATCCAAAAAATACCCAAGTTCTTATTCTGACTGTAGGGAAAGCAAACAGAGAGAAGGACAAGCACACTTACTCCAAACTCCCATAGAGGTCTTTGATACAAGTAATAAGTAGCAGCTACAGTAAAGGTAGATTATTGTTCCCTGTCATTCATGAGTTTTCTGTCTTTACTATCACAGCCCGAGAAGGATAAGATTTTATATGCAAATTTTAATTTAATAGGACTAATCAAATGAAAAATACACACTACCAAAAGTTGTAAAAAAAAAATAGTTTTCCAAAGTAGGAGGAGAAGATTCAGAAAAACATGGTGGATCCAGCGGTTGCTGGCGAAGGCAGGGGCATAGATATAGAGGGTACAGATGTAGCGTCGCTCCGGGCCCTTGTCCCCGGGGGCCCCCAAAAGCCTTCTGCCACGCTGGTAAAGGCACATGGTAGCTGAGGGGCTCATTTAAATTTTGCAAAGGGCCCAGGAGCTGCAAGTTTGCCTTTGGGAAAAGGGGTTTTCCCTTTTTGGGTGCAAGGGAGCGGGTCAATAACGACCCCCGGTGCTGGGGGCCAGCTGCAACCTAAGATACTTGTGTTATAAATGGCATATGGTAGGTGGGGCCCTTTTATATATTTTCATTGGGCCTCAGGAAATGTAACCCCTTACCAAAATTTTGAATATTGCTAAGTCATAGCGCTGGTAAGAGAGTATGGAGTAGGCTCAGTTTCTGAGTTCAATCAATATAGTTACATAGTTAGTATGGTTGAAAAAGACAGTGTCATTAAGTTAACCAAGTTGGGTAAATGTGGGTTTTAAGGGAGGGGACAAGGATTTTAAGCCCGCCTCCCCCCTGGGAATGCCCCGAGACCCACAAGGCAAGAACCAATCGCTTAGTGGAGACCCCCTCTGAACCGAGAACCACCAAAGGGGTCTGAATTTTACATGGCTTCGTATGTTTAATTTTTTAGTTTTTAGGTAGTTGTCTAAGCCTTTCTTTAAAAATCATCGTTCCTGCTGGACCAGCTCCCCCAGAGGTATTAAGTTTCGTTCCACAGTGAGAACCTTTTCCTCTGGATTGAATCCTTTTTTCTTAGTCGAAGGGAAAAGTCCCCTTTGTCTTTTGAGGGGGGGGGTTTTACAAAAAAATTTTTCCCCCCCTTACTTTTTTTTGGAAAACCTTTTTATTTTTTTTTAATAAATTAATCATGCCCCCCCAAAAGGTCTTTTCTCAAGACAAAAATAAGTTAAAATTTACTAACCTCTCCTCAAAAACAAATATCCCTTCCCTTTCCCCCTTATTAGTTTGGTTGTCGTCTTTGTACTCCTCTGCTCCTTTACATCTTTTTAAACTGGGGCCCGAAAGAACAGCTTTATTCCAAGTGAGGTTTTTTTACCGGGGTTTAGAATTACATCCTTGTCCCGCGGGCCAGGCCTCTTTAAAAACATGCCAGTATTTTTATTTTGCCTTAGAGGCAGCTAAATTGACTTTTTTATGCTGTTCTGTAGCGTCTATAAATTTCCTTTTGTGTCAGGAAAAAGGCTAAATACTACAGGGGCCTGCCATATCGCCGGGATCGGGGGGACACCCCCAAATTCCGGGCTGTTTAACCCCCTTTAAAAAGCCCCGTGATTGCAGCGGTGCATGTTGGGAGAATAGGGTCCCCCCTAAAATGAGTTTGCAGGGTGCCCGGGGGCCTGTAATGATACTGGGGGCCCTAATGAAGGTCTGAAAATGCCTTTTTACTACCCCCTTTAACACTCTTCCATACAAAAATGTAACGAAGCCCCCCTTTCTAAAAAAAACCCCTTCCGCGATATTATATGTTGCAAAACGGTATAAAAGTGTTTCATAAAAAAATGGTTTTCCCACATTCCAAATATCAGTTAGCACATTTTATTAACTAAAAAAACTATAAAAAGGGCCCAAAAGGAAATTTTTTTAAAAAAAGGTTTTCTGCTATTTAGGAACATAAAAAAATTTTTGAGCTTTTTTAGTTCAATTTTGTTAAAAAACTGCTTAAGCCCCCCTCCCATCAACAAGAGGCCCTTTGAATACTGGGGGGAAAACCTACCCCAAGTCACCTCCCTTAGGGCCCTTTCCGCCCTCCTTACTTAAGGGAAACACTGATTGATATAAAGTGAGGGTGGATGGAGTGCAAAAAAACCCAACAAGGGGCGCCCCCCCCCAATAGGGAAAGTCAAAGAAAAAAATATTTGGTTTTCCCACACCCCAAAAGACTTTTTTGAAAAAAATGCTAAATTTTTTCCCTTTTCGGTGAACCCCGTAAAAGGGAAAACATTTTCCCATCCCTTAAAAATTTGGGTGTTTTTAGGTCACATTGCATTCCCAAAAGTTTACAATAAAGTGATCAAAAAGTCACATATATCCCAAAATTATATCAAATAAAACTTTCCTTCAGCCCACAATAAAACACAATAAAACAAGCCCTCGCTCAATTTAGAAAAAAAAAAGGGAATTTTTATTGTTTCCAAAAAAATTGGTGTGAAAAAGCAAAATTTAAAAGTAAAATTTTTTTTTTAATTTTTTAAAAATTTCCAAAAACATAATGAAAAGTCTAAAAAATTTGGTTCCCGGAATTTTATCGATGGGGGCTCTCATAAAGGAAACAGGTTTTTCTCAATAACTAAAGATAATTACCTTTCCCAACTGGTGCAGGAGCCGACTAGAGGTAAGGCCCTACTGGACTTAATATTGACTAACAGACCTGACAGAGTAACAAAGGTTCAGGTTGGGGGGCACCTAGGAAATAGTGACCACAATATATTAAATTTCCAATTATACTTCAATATATATACTTTTGTAGAGGAACCACAAAAACATTGAATTTTAGGAAGGCTTAGAGAGAAACCGTAAGCTCCATTGGCTGGACAAGGCTTTCAAAAATAACAGAACTGATAATAAATGGAAGATTGTTAAAAAACATCTTAAGTGCCCACTGTGAGAGGCACAGACCTTATGGTAATAAAATGATCAGAAACAGGAAAAAACCGATGTGGATAAAGAGAGATGTAAAGGAGGCAATAAATAACAAAAAAAAGCGTTTCAGCTTCTAAAACAGGAGGGCAGTGAAGAGGCACTAAAAGGCTATAAGGAAAAAAATAAAATATGTAAAATAATCATAAAGGCAGCAAAGCTGGAGACAGAAAGACGTATTGCCATAGAAAGTAAAAGTAACCCCAAAATATTTTTTAACTATATAAATAGTAAAAAGATTAAAACAGAAAATGTTAGCTCCTTGAAAAGTAGTGAGGGAGATATTGTAGAGGGCGATGAGAAAAAAGCAAACCTATTAAAAAAAATGTATCCGCTGTATTTACCAAGGAGAATGACCTTTCTGTTGATGAGCAGAGGGATGAGGTAAATTCCACCTTAAATGTTTCTTGTCTAACCCAGGAAGAAGTGCAGCTCCGCCTTAAGAAAATTAAAATAGAGAAATCACCTGGTCTTGATGCTATGTCCTAAGGGAGTTAAGTGATGTCATAGATAGGCCCCTATTCTTAATATTTATTTACTGTCTAATAACGGGTGTGTCCCAAAGGATTGGCGCATAGCAAATGTGGTGCCAATATTCAAAAAGGGGTCAAAAAGTGATCCAGTAAACTATATGCTGGTAAGTTTAACCTCTGCTGAAGGATTTCCCAGAGATGCTATCCTGGAGTATCTCACTGAAGATAAATGTATAACTCCATTCCAGCATGAGTTTATGAAGAATCAGTCCTGTCAAATTAATCTCATCAGCTTTTATGAGGAGGTTAGTTCTAGACTGGATCGGGGTGAGGCACTGGATGTCATATATCTAGATTTTTCTAAAGCATTTGATGCCGTGCCATGTAAAAGGTTGGAAAGTGAAATGGGAAAGTTAACTGGGGAAGAAAAAAGTGTGGAAGTGGGTAAGTAAC
>JAODAL010028461.1:0-53278 GCA_025379985.1 Phyllomedusa bahiana | reverse complement strand
AAAAAAAGCTGGGTGCAAATATAAATTTGTATATACTATAGACCACACATTAGGGACCAGTTCTGTTATTGCCACAGATTCATAGATTACCAATATAAATCCTTAATATTGATTATCATTCAAACACCAAGGGCTTTACAGAGAATGATACCAGACCTCCGCTGCTCCTTCTGACACACAGTGAAATAAAATATCCTGCTAGAGTAAGTCGTGTGCGTAGAGAGGTGGCGTCAACAATAATTTCCTATGGTGAGACTATTTCCATAAAACTTTATAGCATTCTCATTTCTTGCTGATGGCGGAACACAAAAAATAAACATTAGTGACAAGATTTACAATGTATAGTCCCAAGAAGACACAAGGACACAGCTAGTTTTTCTGCGCCAAGACATCGAGAAAAGCCACAGGACTTATCTCTGCTCAGGGCAAGAACGGCATAAAGTAAAGGGTTAAGAAACACGTTTGCTGTTAATGAAGTAAAACTAGAATTTCTAGCCAGTTCAATGAACTTAAGAGGATATTATTTTTATCATTTAGAAAACAGCTGTTAGGAGTATTGTTTCAGAGAAGTTAACTCCACAACATTGCTGTTTTTGTGTTTATCCGCTTACTGAAAAAGGTGAAATACAAAGCAGTCAAAAAGCACATAAACCTCAAAAAACTGTAAGTCTTCGGACAAAAACGAAGTTTGGTTGATGAAAAAATAAAAATGTCATTGGTCTTTAAATGGAAAGACACCGTTTTCTTTTTTCTAAAAAACTTGTGCATAAGTAAAAGGCATATTTTTTTTATACATTTCATTTTTATTTGTATACATTATGCATTATTTTATTATTTTTAGTATGATATTATTATAATATATGTATTATAATAATTAATTTTTAATAATAAAGTATTGTAAATTTTTTTTATAAAAATTAATTTTATACCTTATACATTTTGCTTTTATACATTTTTATACATTTCATTTATACTTCATACATTTGGTAGTGCCATATTCATACTGATTGAGAGAATAAAGTTATTGCGGTATTTGTGTAAAAGGAAGCTGTAAATTGCAATAAAACAATAGCCCAAAAAAATTTTTTTTACCATTTTTTTCCTGAAGGGGTTAGGGTAGTTCACAAGGGGTTTTGCAGGGGTGTACTTTAGCGATAATTTTCTCAACATAGTTCTGATATGAATAGTATAAATTCTTTCCAATAATTACTTTTGTGACAATAAAAAAAATAAAAAGCTCTTGGAAAATTAAAATATTATTTCAGTGGGTTTATTTTTTAAAAAATTAGTGGAGCAGAGCATCTCATGGCCACATGAAGGGAAATGGGGAGGCAACGTTTCTAAATGTTTAAGCATATAAAAAACCCGAAAGTATGAAACCCGTTCTTTTGTATTTATACATTTGGCGCTTGTTTGGGGTAATCATTTTTGGGAAGTAGAAAAAAAACAGAATTCCTGACAGCCCCCAGCTTTCTGTGTTAATAAAAAACTAATTAAATAAAATAATTTCCCAAAAAAAAAATTAACTAAAAAATAAAAAAGAAAGTCAATTAAATAACAAACATTTATTTACAAAAATTTTATAAAATTAAAATTTAAATTTATTTGAACAAAAAATAACAGCATCTACCATAAATTCCATTATTAAGTATTATCATTATAAGACAACTTTGGCCCCCAGGCAGACCACTTTTAACTTGGTCTTGCTGTTTGAGTAGTTATGCACCTAGGTTTGGTGTGCCACATTCATAAATGTGTCTTATCCTACAAATGTGGTGCGACGCCCCGAGAACACCCCCACATCTTTGGTGCATTACAAAGTGTTGGGGTAGGTGCCGACTGCACCAAAGATCGGTGTGTGACTGTTCATACATCTGTAAAGGGCTAGAAAATTTTTTACACAAAATACACCCAAAACGCCAAGTCCCGCATAGTGCCCTTTGTGTATGCAGAGTTTATGCAAATTTCCAAAAAGGGGAAAATGTATTAAACTTTTGGGGTTTTTAAAGCAAATTCCATGGCATAATATTATCTAAATGTTCTGTTTTTTTAACCCGCTCTACCGTGGGTCCCCAAAAACACGCCATTCTGGCGTTTGTACGCATTACGGACAGTATATCACTTTTGAAAGTGGTATAACTTTCTACTGTAAGGGCCCTAGAAAGGGCCGACTGAAGCTAAAAATTTAAATCTTCGCTACGTATTGCGCCCCCCTCCCGCACCCCCTGAGTCAGCACATTACAAAGGCCGGGGGGCACTTATAATGCCCCAAATAAGGCCCGGGGGGGCTTTTAAAAAAATTTAAACAAAGGGCCCCCGCGCCTGATTTTGGGCGAAAAGATTGCAGCCACCCCTTCATAACATCTCCCCAAAATGTTCTTCCTTAAAGGAAAGTTTTAGAAACTCGTCCTTGGGGAAAATGCCTAATGAAAAACCCAACTTGCCAAAAATTCTTCCCACATATAGGAACACTGCCAAGTATCACTCAATGCATCATTCAACTTCCTGAAACATACTGTCAAAGAAGGACAGGGCAACTTTCGCGGGTAATTTTGGCGCGCAATTTTCCCCTTATTTGCGCTCTAAGAACATGGATTTTCACTTCCTCTCCCGCTCTTTCTACATCGTATTTTAGCTCGGGGAGAAAGACAGTCCCCTTATTCGCGGTGAATACGCCCAAATAAACCTTCATGGGGGCCGGGGGGACTGCGCCTCCCCGTTTCCGTGTAGTACCGCTTAGGGGGGAAAAACCCGAAAACCCCGAAACAAACCCCAAAATCGTGTGAACAAAAGCCTAAGGTAAAGTTTTTGAAAGACTTTTGTGGGCACTCATCTGAAGGATCATCCCACTTCACGACATTACCACACACAAAAATTGTTGGCGAATAATGAAAAATGTAACCAATTTTTTGGTTTATCGTTGGTGCATTTGGATAGTAATTAGAAAATAATTTAAAAATGCTCTTTTCCCAGTCGGGAAATTAATAAAGGGTGGTTGGGTTATTGTAAGGTTCTCTCACTATAAATCTATGGCCACCAGACGCACATACTTCATCGCACAATACTGACACAAACTTATAGCAAGGATGATGCTAGAGTACAAAATCAAGCAATAACATATTTCTCAAGAGCAAAAATTTAAATGGTCCGTGCACTTTTATTTACTTATTTTTAACACAGCACGGGTCTCCCTCAATCCCAGTCATAAAATTTAAAGGGGGACTGTATAACTCCCGGGGCCGGGGGGCACCTTTCCGCCATTTCCGGGGAACTGCGCCTGATTTATGTCGGCCGGGCGCGCCATACATAGCATTAAATCCGCCCCCCCGCCTAGTGTTAGGCGCATGCGGGACTAGGCGCACGGCGCTGCGCCTATGTTTCGGCCCGGATATGGGGTCAACATGGGGGAAAACCGCCGCGCCTGCCAGTTGGTGGGGCGCAGGGCGGGGCCCGAGGCGAGTGCGGCCTGCGCCAAAATTTCCCCGCCAGGAGGTGCACTCATACTTTGGGCAAAAGCCCCCTTGCCCTTCGCGAGTGTGTGTGGGGCACAGTGCGGGGACATGGCGCAGTGCGGGACTTTAGGCCCCGTGCGGACTCCCAAAAAACAGTTCCGTTTTCAGAAAGGCGGGAACAGCAGAAAATCTTCACATGTCGGGGGGGAGAGAATCAAAAATCGCCTTTAAAAGGCGTTCAAAAATCTCAGGAAAAGACTGAAACCTAAAAAAAAAAATTAAAAAAAAATTTTTAAATTAAATTGTTGGGAAATTTTTAAACAGTAATTCAAATTCAGAAAGCTTTTCTGTTTGGGTCGGCATAAACCGGCCAATCAAAAGGAGCGACAGTGAACCAAAAAAATTTTATGGGGAATTTTGACCAATCAGAATCCAGGGCGGGATATTCAAATACAGAAAAAATCCCTGAAAAAAGCTGATTGGTTAACTACCGGGGGATTTGCTACTCACCAATCAAATAGAGCAACGGACCCATTCTACCTATGGAGAAGTTTAACCAATCAGAACCCCGGGGCGGACAGTTCAAAATATTTAAAAAAATCTGAAAAAGAGGGTGATTGGCTGAGCTGGGGGCCCGGTCCCCCAAACTGGGCCCAAACCCCTTTCAAAGGAAAAAAAAAGAATGGGAGCGCCCAAGACCCTTTCTAGTCTATGAGAAATTTTTTGCCCAAATCAGAATCCAGCGGGATAATTAAAAATACAGTAAAAAGACAGAAAAGAGCGATTTGGCTGAGCTAGGGGGGGTTTTGGGCTACCCAGCCAAATCAGACGCGAGCTATTTCTCCCATTATAGTCTATGGAGAGAGGGGCCGCTCTAAATCTCGGCGCCAGCGCCTGGGGGCATAATATTAATAAAAAAATTATTTTTATAAAGTAAAACTTACAATAAAGGCCAAACCCCTTTTTTAAAAATAAACAGTTTAAAATCCCAAACCAAGCTTTGTCGCCGAGACCCGGGCGCTACATAGGGAATTGCAATAGAAGAATTCCCGGGGAAATACAGAAATTTCAAATTGTTTAAGCTTTTCTCATTGGGTGGCATAAACCAGCCAATCAGAATAAGCGAAAATGTCCCTTTTAAAAAACCATGGGGAGAATTGCCCAAAATCAGAATGGGAAACCGACAAGTCCCTTTATATCCTATGGGCAAAAATTGACCAATCATATTCAAACGGGGGGACAGTTCAAATACAGAAAAAATGCAAAAACGAGCTGATTTTTAACGGGGGGGGCTCGCCAGCTTAGCCAATCAGAGCGCGAGCACTTTTTCTCATAGATTTCAAGGGGGAAAAAAATTCGACCGCTCTGTGATTGCTAAGTTAAAAGGCGCCGTTATTTGGACCAAAGGGGGAGAGCGAGAAAACCTCCTATTTTTTTCTAATAAATTTAGAAATAAACTGTACAGGGGCCGAAACAAATTATAAACTACAGAAGTTGTCCATTTAAAATTTTAAAATAAAAATAAAAAAAGGGGGTAAAAAAAAAAAAAATATGAATTCAATAAAACATTTTTATTTCTTTATTTTCGTTCCAAGGATCATATTTATGGGTGCAACGAAAATAAAAAAAATAAACGATTTATTGATTCAATATTTTTTTTTTGTTACCCCCATATATTTTTGTTTTTTTATACACATCGGTACAACTTCTGTGTTTATAATTTGATTTCGGGGTGTACAAAATTTTTTTCAAAATTGCATTAGAAAAACCCCTAGGAGGTCGCCGCTCTCCCATTGGGCCAAATAACGGCCCTCTTTAACTTAGCCAACACAGACCCTCAAATTTCTTTTCCCATAGAACTCTATGAAAAGTACTCGCGTTCTGAATGGCAAGCTGACAGCCCCCGCCGCTCAACAACACTCGTTTCTGCTTTTTTACTTTTTTTTGAACTGTCCCCCCTTTGAAAGATTGGTCAATTTTTTTTCCATAGGGTAAAGGGGATTTGTCGCTCCTATTCTGATTTTCAATCTCCTCCATAGTTATAATGGGGCATTTTCGCTCCATTCTGATTGGCTGGTTAGCCGACCAATCAAAGAGCTTAAACATAGAATTAAATGTATTTCCCGGGAATTCTCTCTATTGCAATTTCCCCCATTTAGCGCCGGGCCGGCACAAACGCTTTTCGGGATTTTTTAAATGCTTTTTGTAAAGAAGGGTTCGGCTCTTATCGATAATTTTTACATTTTAAAAAAATTTAAATTTTTTTTTTAATACTTCATGCCGCACGGCGCTGACGCCGAATTTAGAGCGCCCCTCTCTCCCCTAGACTAAATGGGAAGAGCTGTGCTCTGATTTTTTGGGATAGCCAAGCCCCTCTAGCTCGCCAATCACTCTTTTCGTCTTTTTCTGTATTTTGAAAAATTCCCCCTTTGATTTTTGATTGGTCCAAACTTCTCCATAGGATATAATGGGGCTTTTTTCGCTTCTTTTCTGTTGGGCAATAGTGCCAAAAGGTTTTTAATGGTCTCTGCCCCCCCCCTATTCGATTGGCTGGCTACCAAATCCCCGCTAGCTTAACCAATAACCCTTTCAGCTTTTTTACTGTATTTTGAACTGTCCCGCCGTGGATTCGATTGGTCTAAACTTCTCCATAGATATAATGGTCTTTGGGCGCTCCTATTCGATTGGCCCGGCTAGCCAACCCCCCCCAGCTCAGCCAATCAGCTTTTTTTACCATTTTTACTGATTTTTAACTGTCCCCCTTTGATTCTGATTGGTCAATCCTTCCCCATAGGTTTTAATGGTTCACTGCGCTCCTATTCTGATTGACCGGTTTATGCCGACCAATGAGAATAGGTTTCAGAATTTGAATTACTGTATTTCCCGGGAATTTACAATATCATAATTCTTGATATTGCGCCGTTCTAGAGTTTTGGAAAGTGATTTTTTTTTTATTATTATGTTTATTTTTTACGTTCAGCTCTTTTCTGACACTGTTTTCTGCCTTTATAAAGGCGATTTTTTCGGAATCATACTCCTGCTGCACGGAGCGGAGCGCCGAGATTTGTGTAGCGATCTTCTATCTGCTTCCTCGCATGTTCCGATCCTGCTTCACTTCGCCTCTGCCGGAGCATTTAGACCAAAATAAACCTGGTCTGCTTGTCGGAGCTGCCAAGCGCTGCACTGCGCCTCGCTTTGCTGACTCGCCATCGTACATGCCTTGGAGTATACGAGCGCGCCGCGTCCCGCCCCGGAACGCCTACCCCGCGCCCACACCGCGCCCATTGCCCGCCCCTTCATGCGAGGCGCAGCTGAAAGTGGCGAACACTGGGCCTAACACCGCATCCCTGAGTCCGACATCGGGATTCGGGCCGGGAGGCGAAGAATACGCCTGAAAACAGGCGGAAAGCCCGTTCATACATGTCGCACATTGGGCTTTATGTATGAAAACTGTCTAGCTGAAAGACGGTCTTTGTTGCCCATAGCAACCAATCAGAGCTCATAGAAAGCAATCAGAGCTCAGCTTTCATTTCACATCGTGCTCGAGGAAAAGTATGGGTGAGCTCTGATTGGTTGCTATGGGCAACAAAGACAGTCTTCCTGCTGGAGAGTTTTCATACATAAGACCCACTGAGTTTTTCATTGTGTTTAAGTCGCACAGGGTCATGTCCACAAAACATCTACCCCTTTAGACAGATTCACTACAGTTGTTTGTGAGAAGGAGCTGCTGCTGCTGGTGGTCTAGGCATCTCTGTGTAAGGGTCTCCTCAGCTCAGTCTAGTAATATGGATCACACTGAAATACTGAAGCCACAGACCCTGGATGAGCTGATTCAGATTCTGCATGAGATCTTTTCCAGTGACAAAGTCAATATAGAGGAAGTCCAGAATATCATGGAGTCCTATGAAAGTAACCCACTGGAATGGATGAAATATGCCAAGTTTGACCCATACAGGTGCACCAGAAACCTAGTGGATGAAGGAAATGGGAAGTTTAGGTTCACTACAGTTTCCTAATGCAGCATCTATAGTAGAGATCTCATCTGAAAACAGCAGATATCTGGTGCACGTCACTCCAATGAAGGGTTATTCCACTCATCACAATAGTGACCTTTATTGGAAAGTATTCTCTGGAGCATCTTCTCTTCTATCTCTGTGTTGTATTGTTCCTCTGTTATTCCTCCTAGAAATGTATTACTGAATCTGTCAGATGGGTGTTACCATTCCAGTTTTTAACAGGGTGTGTCCCTGCACACATTGATGGTCAGCACTGATTGGACAATATCAGACTGTGCAGGACACACCACCAGTTGGTAACACCCATCTGACCGATTCAGTAATATATTTCTAGGAGGAATAACAAAGGAACAGCACAACACAGAGTTATGTGAGAAGATGCCCCAGAATTGTTACTTCAAGGATTTACTTATACAGACCTGTCAGGAGATGGCCCTCTTAAAACACAGAGTAGTTACACCCATCCTATTTGAATTTAGCTCACTGCCAAATGTAATTAGACCCAAAACTGGAACCAAGTAAACAGAAGTTCCTCCTTGCTGCATGCATTCACAGGTGCTAATTACATCCACACACACTTTTAAGGTAGATATGTATTGCAAAACGGCCTTACTGCTTGTGGGCTCTTCTGAATTTGGTAGGGATTCATACCAGCCATAGAAAGCCAGTATCTAGTAACTGTAATGATGACACTAGCAGTGGGAGAGGCAGGGGCCTGTCCAATTGTAGTTTTTTGTAGCTTTGATTTAAAGGGGTTGTATCATTTCATTAAATGGCCTTCAGAATAAGGGGACAGTGAAAACAAGCAACTTTGCAATTGGATGTCATTAGCAAAGCTGTCTTGTTTTCACAGTATTCCTTATCTTCGTTTTCTGTAAACAAACTTCTTCAGTGCTGGTTGGGTAGTCGGATCCCACCTCCTTGCATTTCATTAGCTGAGGGCTTTATTAATTTACATCCTGTTCGCCCCCCCCCCCCTCCTTCCCCTGGACGGCCATATTCACGGAGCCTGCATTCCTGCCTCACACCCAGAATTAGGGGTCGACAAAATTTTCACTCTATACCGCCAGCTGCCTCCTCCTTGACCCTGCAGCTGTCTCTATAATCAGATAACAGCAGAATTGTGCCATGGTGCCTTAAAGGGGTTGTATTGCTAAAAAGATCATGTCTCAGATTATGGGGACAGTAAAAATAAGCACTTTTGTAATTGGTTTGCATTACCTCAGTCACTTGGTTTAGAAGATATGAGCTTTTCTGTAAATCTGTATTCTGTTTCTGCTGCTGCTGGTCAGGACACACCCCGGTCGGATCCCGCCCCTAGACACGCCCCCAGAACTGTGATTGGCTGACTGTTGTTCATTCAGCTGTTGGGATACGCCCCCAGACAGGAAACGCCCCGGAAACGCCCCCTGCACTGTGATTTGCCTGCACACTCTGTGTTTACTCCCCTCTGAGCTGTTAAAACCTAAAGTAAAACCAAGGGCTGCTGGCTCTATACTCATCTCCCAGCTCTAGGGTGAATGATCTAATTACTGACTGTTTAACTCACATATCCCCTCATATAACACAGTGCTACATCCTCTGTTCCCTCCATATGCCAAAATATTCTGCCTGATAACAGAGGGAGAGGAGGGGGGGAAGGCAGTGTGTATTCCTCCATATACCACAGTCATATAGTCTCCTGCCTGGTAGGAGGAGGGGGCAGTGGGTATTCCTCCATATACCACAGTCATACAGTCTCCTGACTGGTAACAGAAGAAGATAAGGGGGGGCGGGGGGGCCCATGTGCTTCCCTTACATCATTTAAAGGCTAGGGTTTTAATAACTTTTTTATAGCACAGAAAGGAGATTGTGGACCCCTAAAAACTAAAACTCTGAAAGACACATTGGAGAAGCAGGGCAGGGGTTGCAGATCTTTCTCCCCAAAGACTTTTCCCTTCTGCTTGGGCTGCCTACACAGAATAATATGTCACAGCCTCAGTAAAGGGGAAAACACATTTTCCTGGCGAAAAGACAGGGGCCCTGCTGAAAGGAGAGCAACCCCCCTGGATTTAAAAATTTCCCCAATCTCATTTAATCGCTCAAAAAAACGAACATTTTAAAAACGATAACCCCCCCCTTTAATGTTTCCTGCAGGGCAAAAATTTCACTCTAAACAGTAACTGTTTCCTCTTGACACTGCCCCTACTGCTACAACGGGGAAAAAACAGGGAAAAATTGGGGGCATAGGTGCCTTTTTAAACATAAAGGGAAAAGGGAAATCTGTGCCCCGGAAGGGTTTTTCAACTGTGGGAAAAACCTCCATTTTGGGAGAGATCATTTGCTGAGTTATAGAAAACTGCTTAGACTAAGCGGGCCCCTGGGGTTTGTAAACGCTTTTAAAAAATAAGACTGCATGGGGGCCCGGGGGCGTGGGGGTTCAGAAAACCCCAAAGCCCCGACTCCGACTCCTCAATTTCCCAAACCCCCCGGCTCCGATTTTCCCCTCATAAAAGGGGGGCCCAATTTTTAAACCCCCTTTTAAGGGCCCCGGCCCCACCGCCCTTTTGACGGGGGCCCGGGGTTGCGGTCGTTCGCCCTGAAGCGGGGTTTTTTTGACGTCCCCGAGACATGGGGGTTTGGGGCCCCCGGGCCGCCACAGCTCGTTTGGATGGGGCTAACTCCCACACCCCCGTCCCAAAAGCATCTCCTGCAGGCATGGGGGGAAGCGGGGAAAACCCCGCAACCCTTTTTTCCCTTTAAACCCTTTTTGATTGGGGGCGGTGGTTACCCGACAGCCCCCAACCCAAAAGGGACCCCCTGCTCTGTCGGGTGTTTCGGAACGCCCGGTCCCCGACAGAGCTCAGGGCCCGGGCTGCACAGTCACCCTTCTGGGGGACCCTTTTTGGGCGGGGCCCCGGGGTTGTCTTGTAAAAAGGGCCAGTTTTAGGATCCTGTGTGCTTTTCCTAATCATTCCCTGTGTAAGGCGGGACACAGATTGAAATGTTTTAGCATTTATAAATTTATGCAAATACATTACTAAGTGTAAAAAAAAAAAAAAAAAATTTTTTTAAACATTTTCTCCCTTCGGGGAGTAAAAAAAAAGTCCCAAAAAAAACCAAAAAATTTGTAAAAAAAAAAAAAAAAAAAAAATAAAAAATAAAAATAAATATTTAATAAAAAAAATTTTGTACATAAATTACCCCGCCCCAAAAAAACCCTACACATATTTGGTATCCAAAAAGACCGTAAAAACCTGTAGAATTAATCAAACAAGTTATTAAGTTAAAAAATTGTGAATGTGTAAAAAAAAAAATTAAAAATAAAAAAAAAAAATTTTTTTAAAAAAAAAAAAAAAATACTGCAATTTTTTTATAATTATTTAAAACTTTCCCTTTATAAAAGTACAACTTGTCTCGAATAAAACGAGGCCTCACCCAAAATGCGTCATTGAAAAAAAAAAAAAAATTTAAACAACTTTTTTAAAACCGAAAGGGAGGCCAAAACTAAAAAAAATTTGTTCTGCCCTTTAAATTACTTTTCGGGCGTTCGGTTAAGGGGTTAAGTAATAATTTTTGGGAGTAAAATGGTAACATCCGGCTTTTTATCACCTTATGTTTCAAAAAATCAAGCTATTTAAAGGCAAAAAAGAAAAATAAACAAGAAAAAGGGGGTAAAAATTTGGTTTTGATCTTTTGAACATTTTGTGGGAAGATTTTGAAAAAAAAGCTGTATTTGTACCCAAGGGCCCCGTCTGCCCAAGTTATGGTCAAATATGCTTGAAACTGTTTTCAAGTCCCAGAAGGATTCGGCGTACGGGAAACCAAAGGTGGGTTTTCCCCAAATACTAACAAAATAAAAAAAAAATTAAATTTTTGTTTTTTAAAGCAGCAAAAACAGTAAAAAGGTATTTCCATGACAAGAATCTGCAAAAAATAAGCAATGCAAAAAATTGCAATAAAATTTTTATGTAAAAGAAGGGGGAGAGGGCCCTGTATATAAAATTCCCAGACCCTTTCATGTAAAAATTGTAGGGGATGGGGGGGGGATAGGGAGCCTGAAAGTCACAATTTCCCAAAACTTTGTTACCATTTTCCCTTGTCAGTGTCAAATATATTTTTTGGGAAAATGACTTTGGGAACAAAAAAAAAAATTTAAAAAATTAAAACACGCGGAAAACTTTTGTGAAGTCTCTGAATTTTTTCTGAAAAAACAGAAATTTCCCTTTCCATCAGTTTTCCCCTGCATGCATGACCCCCAAAAATCTGATCAGGGGCGTAACTACGGGGGGTAGCAGGGGGGGCAGTTGTAGGGCCCCCCGGGGGGGCTTGGGGGGCCCCCGCGGCAGCTGTTTTCCCCGCTGCTACCCCGGGGATGACCCCTCCGGGCCGCCAGCGGGTGAACATAACATTTTCACTGCGGGGGGTGCAAAAAGTTTGGGGGGCCGGTCGGGTTAAAAGCGCCCCCGGGGGGGGGGGGAGCACTATACCTACAGGGGGCCTAAAAAGGGGGGGGGAACAAAACCTACTGGGGGCTCTAACGGGGGGGAAATCCCTACGGGGGGGCTTAAAGGGGGGAGAGAACTATCCCTTTACGGGGGGGGGGGGGCTCTAAAGGGGGGGAGAAAAAAACCTACAGGGGGCTCTAAAGGGGGGAGAGAACTATCCCTACGGGGGGCTCAAAAGGGGGGGGGAAAAACTATCCCTCCCGGGGGGCCCTTAAAAAGGGGGGGAAAATTAAAACCTACGGGGGGGCTCAAAAGGGGGGAAAAGAACTATCCTACGGGGGCTCAAAGGGGGGGGGGGAAGAACTATACCTACGGGGGTTTCAAAAAGGGGGGAAAAACATCCCAAAACAGGGGGCTCAAAAAGGGGGGGAGAACAAAAACAACAGGGGGGCTCTAAAGGGGGGGGGGGGAACAATGCCAACAGGGCGCTCAAAAGGGGGGGAAACAAACCTACAGGGGGCAAAAAAAGGGGGGGAAAAACTTTTCCTACGGGGGGCCCTAAAGGGGGGGGGGAAAAACTATGCTATAGGGAGCCCTATTTGCTTTGGGGGGGGGGGAGAACTATCCCTTGCGGGGGGGCTCTAATCTACAGGGGGGGCCTATTTGGCCTACGGGGGGGGGATTTATTCTCCCCCAAAAGGGGGGCCCCTTTAATCAACAGGGGGGACTATTCTGCCTAAAGGGGGGCCCCAAAAATAAAAGGGGGGGGGAACTATTTTTGCCTACAAAGGGGGCTCTAATCTACGGGGGGGGAACTTTTTCTCCCTACAGGGGGGAATTTTGCCCACGGGGGGCCCTAATCTTAAAAAGGGGGGGACTATTCGGGCCTCCCAAGGGGGGCCCTCTAATTTTAAAGGAGGGGGGAACCATTTGCCTAAAAGGGGGGCCAAAATCTACGGGGGGGAAAAACTTTTCTGCCTCTGGGGGGACAATTCTCCCCTTAAAAGGGGGCCCAAATTCTACAGGGGGGATATTTGCCTACAAGGGGGCCCCAACCCTACGGGGGGGGGGGGGGACTTTTCCTCCCTACAAGGGGGCTAAACAAAACGGGGGGGGGACTATTCTGCCTACAAGGGGGCCCTTTAATCTCCCAGGGGGGAACTATTTGCCTAAAAGGGGGGCCCTTAATTTACGGGGGGGGGGACTATTTTGCCTACAAGGGGGGCCCTAATCTAGGGGTGGGGGGGATTTTTCTGCCTAAAAGGGGGCCCACTAATCTACGAGGGCCCTTTTTCTCCCCCCACGGGGGTGGCCAAACTACAGGGGGGCCCCCCATTTTTACCTACATAGGAAACCCTAAGTATTCCCCAAAAGGGCCCAAAAGGCTCCCTTTCTTTCTCCCCCAATTTTCCCTAGAAACTCCCGGGGTGGGGGGTTTAAGTCCCTTGGCAAACCCCCCGGGGGGCCCCGTTTTGTACCTAAAACCAAAATGGGGGCCCCTTTATTTACCGGGGGGTAATTCTTACCATTTGAGCCATTATAAATGGGGGGGTTTGTATATGAGGGGGGGGGCACTCATTTGGGGGAAAATGATTAAAAAAAAGTTTAGGGTTTTCAAAGGGATTTGTGTTGGGAAATTTTACAGGGCGAGGGGGGGAAAGGGGGGAAAATCTTTATGGAGGTCTGGGCCGAAAGAAGGAAGAAAAGGGAAAATGAAAGGGGGGGGTCCCCCAACCCCAAAAAGTCACCTGTGAGGCCCTAAATGGGAAGTTTAAAATATTTTCAAAGCCCTGTGTACCTGGTCTCCCACCACTTTATGGGCACTGTATGGAGGTAATTTTACAGTTTTGCAGAGCCTTTGTTCACTAGTAATACCACTATATGGCACTTATTGGGGGTATTATTGGTTTTTTTTTTTGTGTACTGATCAGTAATAGTGTAGGGGGGGTTTTTATTCAAAGGCACTTTGTGGTCATGTTTTTGGCGGTTTTTAAACAGGTTCCCATTTAATAGCGTTATTGGTTTAAGTTGTTCTTGGTATAGGGGGAATTTTTTTTTGGTAGGGAGTTGATGGGGATATTTTATGGGTGAGATATTTACCCTTTTGTATTATCCCACATTATCTAAAGCTGTAATGTTAAAAGTCGTGGGCCCGGGGGGTGGGGGGGGGGGGGGGGGGTAAGGGGGACCCCTCTAAAAAATTTGCTTTGGGGCCCCAGCTTCTCTAATACGCCCCCGCATCTGATCTCTTTTTTTCCAAAGGCCTTTGAAAACGGCCTCTCTATCTAACTTTGGGTTTGGGGGGAAAGCAGTGACTAAAAGGGGAAACCATTTAACAATGTCAGGGTATAAAGGGAAATTTTCACCCGGGACAGTCAGTTTTTATGAATGGTTGATCTTTTTTTACTTTCTTTGAAAGCAGATGAAAAAAAAAATTTTTGAAATTTTTGCCTGGGAAAGAATCTTTTTCCCCGGGCCCGCGCTTTGCCTGCCCAAAGTCTCAATTACAAAACCCCCCAAAAGTGGGTGAAAAGGGTGGGAAAAATGGGAGCAGTTAGCACTGGGGCCCGGGCCCCAATTTTCCCCTTGTCTTTGCACTACATCGAAAAATAACTGGACCAACCTAATTTTTATTTTGGGAGGTCGGAGTTGGGCCCCTTTGATGATGACTCCCGGGGGTCCCGCAAAATACATGGGCTCCCCACTCCACAGCCCCGATAGGGGGGAAGAAAGTGATTTGTTTTGGGGAGGGGGGGGCGGAAAACTGGGGAGCTACATGAACAGTTTAAGGGGGGATTTATTCATCAAATTTAAGGGAAAAACCCCGTGGGAAGGGGAAAAAAAGCCCCTGGATTTCAAGAAGTGAGAGCATCAAGCTTCAAGAGAACAACCCAATTGAAGAAGCGATACATCCCCTTTAATGACTTGGGCCCATTGATATACATAGAAGAAAGAAAACCCCATAACAAAGATCACAGTGGGTCTCCCACTATAGGAAGAAAGAATGAAGAGCTTGGTGTTTGTTTTACCCTATAAAACCTTTCAGTTTTTCTTGGCAATTTCAAAACCCCCCCTTGTCTGTAAAGTAAGCGGCATTCTGCATCAGTTCTTGGCACCCAGAAACAAAGGGGATAGGATCAACCGGTACTAGGCCCACACCTAACTGTGGCCACTACAATTTAGAATGCTGGTGTCTTCTCCTTTGGAAGAGGAGCCCTTGTATTTTCTTAGGCATCAATGCCTGGGTATAACAGCTACCCCCGCACCCGCATCGCTACCTCCCCGGTAGTGTAGTAGAACAGAGGATTGTAAGAAACTTCTTGTCCGGTCCATGCAGATAATCATGTTGACTATAGCACTGTCTGAAACAAAGTTCACACACTCGTCTGTAGTATTATGGGGGAAGACTATCAACGCATGAAAAGCAGATATCTGTTAACATTCTGTTTGATCACATGTTTCTTATGATTTTTGAGAATTTTTATTTTACTACTGTTAAAACGTGAGGTGACTTTTGAAGGACAGGAACTTGGCCTGGCTCCTTATTCAAGAACTTCATCGACAAATACTCTGTATAATGTTCCTAGGACTGATTGTGCGCTTTCTTGCCTCAGTGTTCCCATCTCATTGAATTCTTCAAGTAAAGTTTAGATCGTACACGAGAGATTTATCCACTGTCATGTGGATCGATGATGACGCACTATCTATGCTTCATCACATCAAAGACCATGAGCTTATTAACCCTACAGCTGAACTCTGCCTGAAGCTTCTTCCAAAGAAACACGTCAACTAGCATGAGTTGCTTGTTTATCACTCAGCATGAGTATAGGATACATCACAGCAAGTGTATTAGTCACGTACAGTCAAATTTATGTTACCTTCTTTTAGACCAATAAAATGGCAGAATTTTACACCTGTATTCCAACAGTCCTGAGAACATGGCTACCTGGTGCCTTGGTCAAAAGACCAAGTGGCGCCATCATTTGCATTTAGGATAGGTAGTGAACTGGAGGTCAAAATGATAGGTTGTAGCACCCACAAAGATAAAAGGGGTCTGTCCTTGTGACAGGTTCTCTTTAAATATTTCAATAGTTGGGTAAAATAAGGATCAGGCATTTTAGATTAAAGAGGTGCCAGACATGGACCTGGAGCAGTCTGAGCAGTCTTATTTGTGATGCCAGCACTAGTTTCTTCTATATTTCTGCTGAATAAGTAACAAAAGTCCTTGGTAACCATGCACCTTCAAAGGCTTGCTGACGTAATGGTTATGATCATAGTCAAGTAGTTACACGTTGGTATCTTATGAGGAATTAGGGACTATGGAAATACGGTAGTAATTATAAACTCTTACAAATCCTCATTTCTTTTCTTAAAATGACTCTTTATTTACCTGCTGTGAGTCACTACCTTTTAGAAGGTATGAAGGGGCTTTAAAAATTCATAGGTCCGTGAAGAACCAAAAATGGATAGTTCAAATTTTAGAAGCTTTCGAGAGTTCTGATATTATCACATTGAATAGCAAGAACCGTGACAGAGTAGTCCTGAATGGAGGGTGGGTCTTACTCTCACGTAGTTTGTTTTGTGTAGATATTCGTGTTTTTGGCCACCCAAAAACCACAATTTCCTGTATGTCAGTGATGAGACATTGTAAAGCTTAAAGATAAGGAGAGAGAGAGAAAAAGTAATGGGTACAGGTAGGTTATAGGCATGCATGGATAGGTGTCACCACCCCATATTACATATTGTTTTGTGATTATTTTTTTTTATATATATATTGTAATATAACATCAATAATGTCACTACTGTATAAATCAGTGGACACTTCAGTTAGATTGTGCCTGGGCAAACCGCTCTGTTCAGCTTCTTAAATTTAAAGGATTAAAGAACCAATGTGCATGGCCAATATTCTCCTCCACCTATGGCAGCGCAAAGTTTACTATTTAAAGGGACCCTCTTCCCCCCTGTATCTTTGCCTTATCTTTAGGTTTTGCTTTAGTGTTTGTTTTTACATTGCAGCTACTGGTTCCTGACCTCAGCTATGCTTCTGGCCATACTTCTTTTCTGTGCCTGTCCTAACATTCCTCACCGACCTCATATTTCAAGAACTTAAAGGGGTTTTGCCACAATCTAATGTTGACGTGGGATCCTCCAAAATGGGTATTTAATCACTTTTCTAAATATATGTGATTAAAAAAAGTGAAGCCTCTGAGAGCTGCAGCCTGATTTAGATGTCCTTAGTTTCCTGGCTGCTTACATTAGCTCTGACCAGGAGCTGATCTGGCCGTGCTTGCGTTGTTTGCACTTCTTATCTGATGGCAGGAACATGAACGAGCTTTGGAGTGAATGGGAGAAAAAAGCAGTGTTACTGGGCATCTGCACTAGCTCTGCTTCTGTGTCACAGCCAACCACTACCCCATCTGCTGTATAGAGAATACACTGGTTGTAATGTAATTATCTGAGTAAACATGCAGACACTCCCTGCTCAGCCCTTATCCCTCCCCCCCATCTGTAGTCAGTGAACACTGCCTGCTCGGAGCTTATCTTTACTCCTGAGAGCAGATAAGAGGGAGAAAACAAAACCCGTATAGCTTGTGCACAATATAGCTTATCCTCTGTGGTTTAGCCAAACAATGTTTGCTCAACGACAGAGACTGAATATCAGCCTCAGGAACGCGCATGGGAGGTGGTGTGATGACATCACAGAGGAGGTACCTGTTTTTTTAAACACAGAAACACAGCACCCCTTTTTCAAGGCTCAAGAGGGGAGTATCAGCCTGTTAGGTGAGGAAATTACTTCTTGGCAAAGCCCCTTTAAACTGCTCTAACCTATTGCGTGTCTGACCACATCAGTCTGCCCCTTCAGTAATGCATTTCAGCTATCGGCCATTGCTGTGGGAGGCTGTGATGAGGTAGCAACTTGGCACTTTCCTGCAGCATATTCTAAACCCCATGGTTTAGGGTAAAGACAATGATTCCTTAGGCTATGTCTACAGCCGACAGCATGCAGGACCGTGTTTTTTGCACTGATTTGTGGAAAAAAACAAGGTCGGTTTTAGTTTTTTGCCATCGGCCCTTACAATTGAATGTATGGGACAGCAAACCCCGAGACTCCGATGGAATATGCAACTTGTTGCATATTCCGCCAGATCTTTAACGCGGCAGTAATAAACTTGTGCTTTACAGACTAAAATGTTGCTCTCTGCAATTAGGGCTAAAACCCACTCTCCCGTCCACCTCTGGGGTAATGAAACAACTGGAAGATTAACTAGTAGCTGATAAGCTAGAGACGGAAAGACGCAGAAAGACTCGCACCATGGGGTTTTTCAGGCGCTGGAGATCCTTTATTGAATCACACTACTCCGATAGGTAGATAGGAGTCCTAATGCAAGCATTTAAATTCACTGACTGGTACTGCAGAGAGGGGATTTGTGGCACTCTAGGGAGGTTACAGATATGAGAGACCATAGATTACGGAGAAGATCTACTGTTCTGTGAGGAAAGGAGAGGACCTATACGCACATTGTTGGTATTCTGTGTTGTTTTGAACTCTGTATGTGTCATTTTAATAGTTCAGAGTATAAAATATGCTATGTCCATTGTAACGTGTCAGAGCATTGTAGATTTATGTTGAAAAATGCAATAAAATGTGTTTAAAAAAAAAATACTGGAACTGCCGAAAATCCTATGGAAAACCTGAGTTGTGTAGACATAGCCTAAAATTCTGCTCCTCAGTGCAGCCATAATCCCAGGCCCACGCATGAACTTGTGGATACTCCCGCTTACATCAGGTCAGCTTTGACATATTGTATACTTAAATATGTTTTAGCTCGTAGCATCATTTCTACCACTTTTATATTTGTATTTTTTGGGGCATGGTGGAGTCTGGAGGTCATACAGGTGGAAGCTCAGGATGAGCTTGATGAAGCCAAGGTTGGATAACATATCAAACATCTGGATTAAGAAAATAAAAGTAAAAACTATACAGGTTCTTCTGAAACTGGAACCACCTAGGAAATTGTGTAATTGTTTGCTCCATAAAGCAAGATTAAGCCACATTATGTGGTAATGAGAGATTAAAAATGGATTCAGATACTCGACAAGGTATCTCCAGAACTTTAAACTTTTACCATTACTTTTACCAAATTCATTGCCAGTGTAATATTCTCACTCGTATCTATGACTAATGAGAAAAGCATTTTTAACTCCACTTTTTTGAAATTTTCTAAGTAATTTAAGAAAAGGTTAGAGAAAAGTGTGGTCTCAGCATTGCCAGAAGACTCCAAGTCCTCCTTCTGCCGTCAGCTCAGTGCCCATTCATTCCTGAAATGGTGACCTGAGTAATCGGAGACAGACTACATGATAGAAACATGCTCAATGACATGGAAACATGAGAGGCTGTAGGTGTTGGGAAATGTATCCACAACAGCCAGTCCGAAATGACTCAACTGTTTACAGAAGCATCAGTGCAAAATCTGTAACTGAGCCTCTTACCTGTCATGTGCCATTTATAATTCTGGTGTCTTCTTATGTGACAGAGGTGGCTTTGAGCCCTGGGGCGTAACTCTAGGGAGTGCAGAGGTAGCACCCATATAGCTAACCCCCTCTGCCATATAACATGTGGCAGGCACTAGACCCTGAGTTTCACATTACACCTTTGTTTAGACCCGCTATGGCACAAGGGCACGTATTCGACTGTTCCCCTGCGTCCTATAGCCATGCCTCTGGCTGTTTCGTTGAAGGCAGAAATGAAAAGCTATGTTTGAGGAGGTCAGCATTGCCATCTCCTATCTCATTTTATGTTAGTAATCAGGTCTATTTTTATATTAATCTAGGCAGGGAACTTTTATAACCATCATGGATACATAATATTCCTAAATTTGGGTAAATCCTCATTCAGTACCTATAATAATACTGCATATAGTTTTATATTTATATATTGGGAAGAATCAATTCTCATTTTTCTTTGTGCTAGTTTATATGTGTGTGTCTAGCATGCAAACCACATTGATGTAAACGGTTACAAATGGTCTAATGTGACACTTGGAGCGACATGCATTAACAGGGCTGCACCAGTATTCTGGGGTCCTTTTAGCCCAAAAACTGGTGCAGCCCTGTTCTCTAGATTTATGATCAGGTGCACTCCAAAATTAGGTGCATTATCAGTCGCCCGCGGTACTTTGTAATGCGCCTGAGACAAGGGGGGCGTGCTGGAGATGTGTCGCACCATAACCATATGATTCTATACATTTATGATGGAAGGACGGCAAAACTGGGTGCATTACTGCTGGATCAGATAGACCGAGATAAAAGTGGTTTACCTGAGCCTGATTTGTTGTTTTGGAGTTAGAAAGCGCTAAGTCTATGACCCGCAGTAGAACAGGTTCATACATTCAGGCGCATTCTACAATAAAAATGTGTGCAAAAAAATATATACATGTCGCCCTTGGGTGCTTCTCACCTCCCTTAAAAGTGCCTGGAGTTGTGTGGGATTCATCATCTGGTTCCATAGGCCATTGTTTATAATTAAACGGTCATCAGTGTTTGATGTAGCCAAAGGATGTCCACTTCTTTGCCTTTCTGTGACTCTTCCAGTCTCTCTGTATCTCTGTTACAACCTGCTGATGACACTGTGTGACGCTCTGAGATCAGTGCCCACTTCCGCCTGAGAGCATCCTGCTTGAAGCCTGGCAATGGTAAGGTACTATTGATCAATTGTAAGGTGTTGTCTTGGTCTCTTGATGTCATGTCAACAGCAGGATGAGAAGGACTGTTTAAATTCCAATTAAAATTGATCTCTTAAATTTATTGGACAATTTAGGGATCAAACACTTGTTGGAAATTTTGCCATTTGTTAGAGATCAGCAAGATGTGCAAAAAGTACTGAAACATTGAACAGTTGGACATGTGCATCTAAAGTTAGAAAAAAATGTCAAGAAATGTTATGTTCATCCTGAAATTCCAACCGTCAAATATCCCTAACTTTTTGTGAGTAGTGTATACTAATGCTGGGAAAAATGAAAAGAATTGCCGCTCCCTAACAAACATCACTAACCTAACTAGCAACTATGGCCAACTACTTCTTGTTTGCAGCACATGTTGAGAATATTCTCCGTTGTGTATGATTTTGACTTTTAGGAGAAAAAATATTTTTATAATCCAATGTGAAATGACATTTTTTTTATCTAGTATGTAATATCTACCATCATAGGCACTGATACACTGCTTTCCATCTATGCCAGTGCTAAAAACAATGTTATTTGTACCCAGTATGAAAACGAAGCCCTTTAAGGTGATTCTTTCTACCAGAAAAACAGGTTGAAAATGGTTTGTGGTCATCATATACTGCTGATAGCTGCATGTTGGGGGTTAGCTTTGATGTTTGTTATGTTTGGTAGTAGAAAATATGTGAGGATTAACTTGTCAGCCTAAAGATATACTTCCCCAGGGTGTTTTATGAAGGTTCAGACATGATCCTGTTAATCTTTTATACATTGAGGATTCCAGATTTAAACTTAAAAATCTTGCAATCATATGAGGACCATGTATCTGCCCTTTCCTGCAATAACTCATGTGGCATACAATGTAATTTACACCCAATTCAGATACTTGACCTTTCCACTGTCACAAATAGCTTTCAAATCTCTTAATGTAATAATATGACCCCCTGCTGGTTTATTTTTGGATACTTCATGCTACACTGTGCAGTGTCCTCACATTGACCATGCCTCCCGGGTCATCTCCTGACATGCCTGTTTTTGTGAATCCTTGTGTTCCCTGCGAAATAACAATATTGGAGCCTCTTCTCTTCTAAAACAATGTTGTGCTGTTTCTCTGATAATCCTTTTAGCAATGTATTAGTGAATCAGTCAGCTGGGTGTTACCATACCAGGTTTCAAAGGGGCGTGCCCTCGCACACACTGACTTTGAACAGTGATTGGACAATGGCAGACTTTGCAGTGACACATCCCAATTGGTAACACCCATCTGACAGATTCATAATTATTAGGAGGAATACCAGGAGAATCCCATAGCATAGGGATTTGAGAAAAGATGCTCCAGAATTATTTTACAGAACAGTGTTTACTAAAGCAGACATGTCAGGAACGACCACAGGTTCTCTTTAAACTGGGATCTGTGACCTCACTCGGTGCACCCCAACCAAGTTACATTTTCCTCAGATCCGCCCTAGTCGTGGTCACCTACCTTCGCCTATCTGACGTCCCGGCCCTGCCTCAGATATATAGTGTGTCAATACATATACTCAATAAATGTTTTTACATAGAAACCAGATGTCAAGAAAGGAACAAAGTTTCGGCTATTATAGCCTTTATCAAGAACATCTAGATGAAGTAGATGTAGTCTAGAGATGAGCAATATGTATCTGCCACTATATAAAGAGGCAGGCCCGGACTGGCCACAGGGCAAACCGGGCATTTGCCCGGCGGGCCGCTGGGGTCCGGGCCGCAGGGCCGGCTCGGATCGCCCGCCGAGGGGACCAGTGTTTCCCCCCCCGGCGGGCCCCGAGTCCCGGCGCCGGTCTGTGGCGCGCACAGGGGCCGCAATGGTCGCATCAGCGACCGGACCCCTGTACCAGGGGGCCGACAGGCCCCCCTAGCCACACGGTGCAAGGCCGGGTCACCATCACGGCCGCCGCCTGCACCGAGCGGTGCGAGCAGCGGCCGAGGCCGAACAGCGGGGATCTACTGATCCCGTCTGTCAGCTCCCAGGAGGCCGCGGGGCAGGCGAGCGATGTAATGACGTCATCGCGCGCCCGCTCCGCGTCCTGCACACTGCTGCCGGTGGCCTCCGGGGAAGAAGATAGAAGAGGAAGCAGAGGCCTCAGGTAAGTATAGTTTTTACTTATTTTTTAAAAACTACGGCCCTGGCTACCTGTATACCTGCCTAGCTATATACCAGCCGTGTATACCTTCCTAGCTATATGCCAGCCCTGTATACCTTCCTAGCTATATACCAGCCCTGTATACCTTCCGAGCTATATACCAGCCCTGTATACCTGCCTAGCTATATACCAGCCCTGGCTACCTGTATACCTGCCTAGCTATATACCAGCCCTGTATACCTGCCTAGCTATATACCAGCCCTGTATACCTGCCTAGCTATATACCAGCCCTGTATACCTGCCTAGCTATATACCAGCCCTGTATACCTGCCTAGCTATATACCAGCCCTGGCTACCTGTATACCTGCCTAGCTATCATACCAGCCCTGGCTACCTGTATACCTGCCTAGCTATATACCAGCCCTGGCTACCTATATATCTGCCTAGCTATATACCAGCCTTTTATACCTGCCTAGCTATATACCAGCCCTGGCTACCTGTCCTGCCTAGCTATATACCAGCCCTGGCTACCTGTATACCTGCCTAGCTATATACCAGCCCTGTATACCTGCCTAGCTATATACCAGCCCTGTATACCTGCCTAGCTATATAACAGCCCTGTATACCTGCCCTCCCTAAATCTATACCTGACCTACCTAGCTATATACCTGCCCTGTCTACCTGTATACCAGCCCTGTCTAGCTATATACCAGCCCTGTCTAGCTGTATACCAGCCCTGTCTAGCTGTATACCTGCCCTGTCTAGCTGTATACCTGCCCTGTCTAGCTGTATACCTGCCCTGTCTAGCTGTATACCTGCCCTGTCTGCCTATATGCCTGCCCTGTCTACCTATAAGTGGCCCTGTCTATATACTGGCCCTGCCTGGCTACATACTGGCCCTGCCTGCCTACATACTGGCCCTGCCTGCCTACATACTGGCCCTGACTGCCTACATACTGGCCCTAGCTGGCTAATTACTGCCCCTGGCCCTACCTGGCTAATTACTGCCCCTGGCCCTACCTGGCTAATTACTGGCCCTACCTGGCTAGTTACTGGGGGCAGACCTAGCTACCTGGCTGATTACTGGGGGCAACTATAGCTACCTGGCTAGTTACTGGGGGCAGCCCTAGCTACCTGGCTAGTTACTGGGGGCAGCCCTAGCTACCTGGCTAGTTACTGGGGGCTAATTACAGTGGTAGGCCCTGTCTACCTACCAAATTAATGGAGGAAGACCCTGTTTACCTACCTAATGGGGGTCTACCTATTTACATGCCACTTATCTGACATTTTTTAATTTATAATTTTTAGGGTCTAACATACGCTGTTTGGGGAATTGATAGGAAAGTGCTGGAAAAGAGAGGAGTCTAAGATGTATTTGTGGTAAATTCTACAGAGACGAGTAGTGGCCACTAGAAGAGGACATTGCATGCTGTACCGGACAGAGAAAGAAATGGAAGGGAACGACTCATCAGGGATGACGTCATGTAGGTTTGGGCCAGAAGAAGAAAAGGAGAAGAGAACAACTCCCATCAGAGATGACGTCTGCTGTGAGTCCCTGCTGTCAGGGGTCATTTTACTTCTGTGTTGAATCAGTGCTGTATTCATGTGATGGTGACCTGACTACTGGTGATGTGATTGGTTGTAGGTTATGCTGGTGCTGATGTAGTGTCAGTGTGGGCTTGTCCCGGATTGTAAAGCAAGTGCACACCTGACTCTGTGATGAGGGGTTTCTCTGCACCTTCTTTCTTGCTTGTGTGTAGACTGCTTTCACCCGGAGCGGTTTTGGTGCATTTTTTGTGTAGAAATGTACAGCATTAACTGCTCTGCCTTTCTGCACAAAAACGCATCAAAAATGCATCAAAAACTCTCCGTGTGAAAGCAGCTTTATAGTGTAGTTTATTTTAGACAGTGGCGAGGTGCGAGAACAAGGGACATTTTTTAGGCGGATATGGTATGTGGGCTGCTGGGGGCTTTGTGCCAGGGCTGATTTTTATTCCCAGTCCGGCCCTGTAAAGAGGTATCCCCGCTCTCTCCGGACGTCAGGTCCGATTCCACTTCTCCCCAGAACACCTTGTTCCCTAGGCAAAACGCCTTTGGATCTCCATATCATTTTCCTACCTATTCCTTTGGCTGGCAACCTTATTGCACCTCTTTATATAGTGGCAGATACATATTGCTCGTCTCTAGACTACATCTACTTCATCTAGATGTTCTTGATGAAGGCTATAATAGCCGAAACGTTGTTCCTTTCTAGACATCTGGTTTCTATGTAAAAACATTTATTGAGTATATGTATTGATACACTATATTTTGTTCTTTGCTCCTCACCACGAATTTATGAATAAACCTTCGTGTAATTAAGCAAATCCAAAAAACGGTGTGCAGTGGATTCATTCTCTATAGTTATATGACCCTAGGTCTTTTCCACGATTGCACCCGGATTTACATTCATTGCATAGGTGTGCGTTACCATCTAACTATCAATCTGCCTCAGATATAAGCATGGGCATTAAAAAAACGTGCTTCAAAACCTGGTGTAAAGGTAAATATGGGAGCACCAACATATTCAAAGAGACTCTCTACCTACTTTAGGTTTTAGTGACAAATACTAATGTAGACCAATAGGGGGGGCATGCCATGACTACCGGCAAGCTTCTTTACCAAGGTGCCAGTCTGGCTTTGAATTACCAGCCGTGTCTGACAATCTGGTTGCTAGGCATATACTGACTAACCACCAAGGAGGCTTAGTAGAGATGAAACTTTTAGGTTTACTGCATAGAATTAAGATCATAGCTGTGAGATTAGCACGATGATCTAGTGCATCTAAGTACTAATCACTCTTGGCTCTGATACAGACTGAAGGCAGCTTTCTCCGAATACACACCCTGGTTCTGAGGGTGAAGTATTGCTCTCTCATTCCACTGGGGCCCCTTATCTAGTTCTTGCAGAAGCTTGTGTAACCTTTTATCAAATGAGAACCATCATATTCCATTAAAAATATAACTTACGACTGTCAGGGTGGATTAAGGTGCCAAACATGATGTCATAAGGTCCCTAAAATTCTTATAGTTGATAACAACAGCTGCACTGCGCATGAAAGGGAATTGATATTTGTCCTGAAAACCAAAGATTTGTCATAAAAACATAAAAATTTGAAATAATATTATGAGCTTCATGTTTTATAAGCCTTGTTGTTAAATTGCTTGTGTCGCTACAGACTTTACATAGTTTGTAAGGCAGAAAAAAGACAGCCTTCCATCCAGTTCAGCATATTGTACTACAGTGTTGATCCAGAAGAAGGCAAAACCCCCATGAGGTAGAAGCCAATTGTCCTCATTTTAGGGAAAAAATTCCTTCCCGACTCCAATCTGTCAATCAGAATAAATCACTTGATCAACAACCCCCCTCCAGGATCCTGGTCACTATAACTTGTTATATTATCACTCTCTAGAAATGCATCCAGACCCTTTTTGAACGCTGTTATTGAATTCACCATGACAAGTTCCTCTGGCAGAGAGTTCCACAGTCTCACTGCTCTTACAGTAAAGAATCTCTTTCTATATTTATGTAGAAACTTTCTTTCTTCAAGACGTAGAGGATGCCCCCTTGTTCTGGATACAGATATGCCATTATTGCCTGATAAGTCTGGGTCCAAGGGATTTGACTTGCACCCATTTCCTAAACGAGCTCTGAAACCTCTCCATTCTGAGCGGAGAGGTAGTAAGGACTCTACCATAGACATGAATGGGAGTTCCAGTTACAGCTGAGCATTGCCGCTTGGTTAAACTTTGAACTCCCATTCAAGTCTATGGGACAGTCCCGACCGCCTCTCCTTTCAGAACAGGGCTCATTTAGGAGATAGGTCTGGGTCCCACCTGTGATGGCATATCCTTGCAATATGCCATTATTGTCTGAAGCGAGACAGCTCCTTTAAGATTTAAAGGGATGTTCACCATGGATTATGTCTGGATTTACAGACAGTCAAAATCCAGGCAGAATCTGTAGCACATTACTGTGAATAGAGGAAAATGAGTTTTTTATGCTGAAATTTGACCACCGGTCATTTAAAGTTCAATGAAGCTGATCTGCTACTGAATGGTAAAGAGGTTATACTGTGAAATGCATTTAACAGCTATCCAAAGGTTAGGTGATAAATGTCTGATCGCTGGGGGTCCCGCTGCAGGGATGCCCATCGATAGCTAAAATGGGGTCCCCGACTCAATGTCCTTCCTCTTTGGGCTTGAGCAGTGAGAAAGAGTATGAATGGAACAGCGGTCGAACATGCGCACTGCTGCTCAATTCAAAGTCTATAGAAGCAGCGGAGAGAGTCAAGCACTGTAACTGGCTATCTCTGTCGCTCCCATAGACTCTGAATGGAGCAGCAGTGCGCATGTTCGACCGCTACTCTATTCAAACCCTTCCTTGCCCCACAAATACATAGAGGAAGGACGAGATGTCAGGAATAAACACAATAGGCGATAAATGTCTTTTGTGGTACAACCCCTTTAAGGGTGCTCAGGGGTGCCAATAGGACAGTACAGGCAGTACTCCTGTCGGGGGCACTAATCAAAAAGAGTCCCACTGATATGTTAGAAAATAGGAACTAGTAATGGGTGGGGGCCCCATTTGATTTAGTTGTATGGGTCCCTGAAACGGTTAATAGATGATTGATGGCAGCCCTGAGGGTGATAATTCACATGCACATCAGAGTTTTTATGTAGATCTCGACTGTGTGAACTTACTTTCCTCTTTGGCTCTGTTCACACAGTTTAGTTGTGGTATAGTTTTTGTATGCACGTTTTGTAACCTTTGTTTTTTTCATTACAGTATGGTTACTACATTTCACTAAATAGAAGTCACCACTCTAGCTGGAAGCCAGCAAAAATGCAGAGAGAAAACTGAAGAATTGTGAATGCAGCTCTGGGCTATAACATAGGCTGCAACTTCAGTACAGGGCAAGCACTGTAGTGTATGTACATAGCTCCTAAATTTTTATGTACATCAATCTTATATGTATATATTGTGTTTCAAATTTAAAGGGGTTGTCTCACTACAAGGATTAAATTTTATGTTAAAGATCTTGTAAAACCAAGTCACTTTGCAATATGTGTCCATTAACCGTATCCTACCTATTCTGAGATATCCCCTCTTGTATGGGCTGCATCAGCTCCTAAGGTCACTATAGCTACAGACCTGTTTGATCTCTCCTGATAGTCTGCCAGCACTGGTTGCTATAGCTACAGTCCTGTTTGATCTCTCCCGATAGGCTACCAGCTCTGGTTCCTATAGCTACAGACCTGGCTTCTACTGCAGCCTAGTAGAAACCAGTAAACACGCTCCTGAATTCAAAATGAAACCAAGAAAACAGGACGAATCAATGTAGTGAGACAACTCCTTTAAAGATTTCATATACTTAGCAATTTTCCTATAAAGGGCATGGAAAAGATTTGTCTAATTCACCTATGCATGTATTCCTGGCATGTCCATACAGATCACGCCACTTTAGGGACTGCGTTTTCTGTCATAACTGTGCGCTTGGCTGCTAATTTGTATTTTAGGTCCAGAGACAAAACACACCTTTTGCATAAGTTAGTCAAGTAACGAGCAATAATTTTGTGACTAGGAGTTTTTCATACTGTTTTATGTATACAAATGTCAGCAGCAGAATTTACACAGGAAGAGGAAACTTGCTTTTGATGTTTTTGTTTGACACAACGGTAATTGAATATTTACCCTTCTAATGCGGCATTTTGTGGCCTAATATTTGCACAGATAACAAACAATAGCAGTTGTGATTGCTTTTACTTTGTACCAAAGGCAGGAAGTTTTTTTTTCTATATATTACAGATTGTCACACAATTGATCAAAAAGTATTTATCACCTTCAGTGAAATTACATATAAAAGATCTGCTACATTTTTGGCAGATACATGGATAGGTAGGTACTTGGAATCTATTTGTTATAAAAAGTGTGGAGGCCTGGCATAGCCAGGAATAAAGGCAAGTCTGTTTAGAAACAGGGTCCCATGTGAAATAAGGTCCCCTTGCCAATGGTGGACAGACTCACACAGTTTTAATAAAATATGCACTAACGACCTCAAATTTTCATGTACGTTAGACACGGCAGTCATGTAGTTTAAAGTAATTTTTATATTCAATGTACCTTCCTATTTGCATGACAGCATTCACCTGTGCAGTTTGTGTGGTTTGGGGAAGCTGATCAATTTTCTTTTTTTGGTTCAGATAATTAAATTGATAGATATCTATAGAAAAAACTGCAGCACTCATCCAGGTAACAGTGAAGAAACTGTGCATTTATTTCCACATGTTGCATGTTTCTATGCATATCTAAATTTTGAGTCTTTGCTCAGTTTCCACGGCACCCTGTTTTTTTTTCCTATAACTTGAGCAGTGCTGCTTTGGTTAGATAGATAGATAGATAGATAGATAGATAGATAGATAGATAGATAGATAGATAGATAGATAGATAGATAGATAGATACTTTTCAACAGTAGATAGACACTATTCGACAGATAGATAAGTAGATACTATTCGACAATAGATAGATAAGTAGATACTATTAGATAAATACTATTTGACAGTAGATAGATGCATAGACTAATTTTAGCTTAGAGATCAATTTTCTTTAAAATACTCATAACATAAGACCAGGAAGTGTTGTCATGGGGACACAAATACATGTATCTCATATCCAGAATGCAACTTCCAGTTGGAATAATTTAGCCCATAGATCAGACATCTAGATCTTTTTTTTTCCAGCAATTTTTTTCTCATAGTTCCTTCAATAAGAATTTACTCTAAATGCTGCCTCTTAGAAGTATACTAACATACATTGTCCTGTAATTAATATTCCATTTCACTAACATATAGCTTTCACTAAACTAGAATAAGAGGTGATTTGTACGGGTGCATTCACATTAGGCGTATATGCTGTGAATTTTTCTCATGGGAAATTCTCCATCATATACATCCTGTATGAAAACACTCTTACTGTTAGTTCACAAAAAACGAGGCGCTTTGCGCCTAAAAAGGCAAATTGTGTCAAAAAAGGCGTGTTGCGCGACTTGCGGCACGTAGCATATCATTGGCAGTATATGTAATGCGCCTATCGCGGCACATTGCCCGACGGAGGGGCATAACATATGTAAGGCACCTCAATAGGCGCTTTGCGCGACGGGTGCGCACAGCGCACCACATTAGGGCGCATTACAGAGTGTCGTGCCCGGCGTATAATGAGCCTTATTTTGGTGTACGACAGTTTATTTACATCAAGCATATGTGGTCAAAAGTGATTTTGCCGCAAAATAGACCAAAAAACTGGCGTTGGCGTGTTGGGACATGTTGCCCAATGTCTCTAAATCCGGTATGCTCCTCTATGTAAAAGCCTTTTTCTCCTGTCACCTCCCCTGGGTAATAGATTGATACTTTCCATGCCATAAACTCTAAATGATGCAAGGTTGTCCTCATGCACACTAGAAAAGTGTCTGGAGGCCCCTGAAGAATTAACACTGGCTAAATTGTGAATGTCAGAAATATGTTCCGAAATGCGTTTTTTGAATGGACGTATAGTACAACCAATATAATTACTTATACAAGAATTACACTCAATGGTAAATCCAGTGTGACTACTACTATGAGAGGTTGTAACATCCGAGTTGTCGTTGATTCTTGTAATCAATAACATCTATTATGCTTAGATCCATTTTGCCATCATTAGAAATTCAGTTGTTTTTATAGCTCTCTGATTTTAGAGTCTTCATGCTACAACTAAGGATGTTCATACCCGAAACGCGTCAGACCATCTGACTATGTGGAATTTATATAATTTTTAGTGGAATAATAATAAAGCTATTTGGTCACATTTGTAACAGTGCTGTCTATGTGGACCTTTTTCCTCTTAGGCTATGTTCACACGGCTTATTTCAGTTTTAAACTACCACTTCCCATCCTCTCCTCTGTGACCCTGGCACGTTACATATTTACGGACGTATTTACGTCCGCAAATACGTCCCGAAATACGTTTCAAATACGTGTCACAAAGTGTGGCACGTATTTTACGTCGTAAATACATTCCTCATTCTTTATTATGGGGATTTACGTTGCAAAATATGCCTCAATAAGTGACAGGGGACTTAATTTTACGATTGTATTTACGGACGTATTTACGCCCGAAAATACGTTGTGAAAATACGCCTCGTGTGAATGATGAGGCGTATTTTACATTGGAATCAATGCTAATCTAATTGTTCATTATTTGAAACGTATTTCGGGACGTATTTGCGGACGTAAACCGTGTGAACATAGCCTTACCATTAGTAGAGCAGCAGCTACATTATAACTAAACAAATATTCCACAGAAACCAAAGCAGTGGAAAATTATGAAAATATAGTATGAAGAGCAGCAGCTGCTCAGATAACTGGATAGCCATCTGCTAGACATCATTGCACTGCACAGTGATAGATATATCTGCATACAGGCATGTCACAGAGGCACAGCAATCTAATGCAACCAGAACAATCTGCTACCAAAGGTTTGTGGCATGACATTATCAAAGCTAATACATTTATATCCTATTAAGCAAGATATGAGCATCCATCTAGTGCACAATCCAAAAGGGTAGAGCATTGAATTATGTAATCTTACAAGCTTTAAATAAACTGACCCCAGAACGCTCTTTTACAATGGATATAGATATATAACCTACTGAAAGCGATGGGTAACTTTGCAATACTTATCATATGCTGATGCTAAATTACTTGAATCACTATTTCTCAATCTGTATATAGATAGCTCTAAAATACAATTTTTTTTTTAAATTGTTTTTATTTTTGCTAATTTTTCAAACATATGAAACATCCATTTAAATGAAGAAGAAAACACTGTCCAATACAGTCAATCATGAAAAGCATTACAAATCAATTGTGGGAAGTAGAAATGCAGAAGAAATTATAGATAATTACATATCTAAAAATTTACATCTCTTCCACATTAAAGGGGATGTATCGCTTCCTTAGTTCAGCTGATTCACACTGCTCTCAGCTTCTCAACTCTTGAAATGCAGGGGCGTTTCTTCCCCTCCCAGCTGGGTGACATCGTCCCTCCCTTCACTGTTCATGCTGGCTCCCGAGGCACACCCCCCTCCTCTCTGAGTCCACATGTCACTGTGTCTTTCCCTATGCAGTTTTATTTTGTAAGAGCTGTATACATACCACAGGCTGCATTCAATCTAGACTGAGCTGGAGATGTGTTACAGCTCTAGGAACGGCACAGATCTCGCTTCTATGCAGGAGAGTTAGGCACCGGGACAAAACTGTTATGTTTTCTCATTGTAGAATCTGTTGCAGTCTGTTTCTGCTGGGTGTGGAGAGAGAAAATGCTACGGCCCCTAACTCTGAGTCAGGCAGGGATCGACACAAATTGTGCTATTTCCTGATTGTGTAAGCCCTTCAGTGTAATTCTGTTTCTTCTGGCTGAATAAAGTGAAAATGTGACGATCCCTTACTCTGAGTGAGAGACACAGCTCCGTGAATATGACCGGGGGCTGTACAGAATGTAAATGAGCTCTCAGCTAGTGAAATGCAAGGAGGAGGGATCCAGAGGGATTCCACCAGGACTGGATATCAGTGTAAACAAAAACACAAGATAAGGAATACTGTGAATACAAGACAGCTTTGCTAATGACATCAAACTGCAAAGTTGCTTGTTTTCACTGTCCCCTTATTCTGAAGAACATTTAATGAAATGATAAAACTCCTTTAAGGTAAATTATTTTATGCAGTGAGCAGTGAAAACAATCACTAGCGGCCCTAAAACATCAGCATTCAGTGCACATATCACAAATTTCACAATATTAGGCATCGAAAAGACAGAACCACAATAGAAGGACCCATTTATACTAAGTACATCAGTAGCTTAGTCAACAAAGTAGATATACAGCTTCCCATGTCCATAATTAGTACATGGAATTATAGTATTAGACAGTGCATACACTAACCTAAACAGGCCTAACTGTAGAGGATAAAATGAGCTAATCGTCCACTAAACCATAGAAAAAAAAGAAAACACATTCACATCCATTCATACAGTCAATCAACGGTTCATTCGCTCCCATTTTACATTTCTCATACAGTCAATGCCACCAACCAGTAAAATACAATTTTTAATAAACTTAAAAAAAAAAATACACAGAGACACACAGCAATCATCTGGCCCTAAGTCTAGCTCTAGTCTAGCCCTATCCAGGCTGAGCCTATCTTGTCGGGGTGATTGCCCGAGTGTCAGAATGGGGTGCCTGGTGCTCTCCAATGGAGTTGATTCTTGGTGCCTCCTAGTAGAGTTGATTCTTAGGCTATTTTCACAAGGCTTATTTGCGGGGCGTAATTACGCCCCGCAAATTACGGCGTGTGGATGGGGGACCAAACACCTGTTGTGAATTTTTCCATTAAGCTCCTTGTAAGAAATCAGCAAAAAGTTGTGCAAAAAGTACTGAAACATTGAACAGTTGCACAAGTGCATCTAAAGCATACATGCCAACTCTCCCGTTTTGGCGGGGGGTCCCGCTAATGTCCCCCCCACCACCACCACCACCCCGGCAGAGTTGGCGAACCTCCCGCCGCTAGCAGGCAGCGGGGGTTCTTTAAATGACCACGGCGACAGAGTAAAGCTAGTGTGCTACTCTGGCGCCGCCGGGCCGCTCCTCCAGGCGGGTGAAGCGGCCGCTCACCCGTCCGGAGACTCTCACTGTGCAGGGAGGAGGCAGGAGGGATCGTTCCCCTCCTCCCTTCTCCCCCTGACAGCGCCGGTGTGCGCTGTACATACAGATCAGCGTCGCAGGGGGCGTGACGCGTGGCTGCACTCACTCCCCCAGCGACGCTGAGGAGATCGGCCGGGAGATGTCCGGAGCTGCAGGGAGCCTGGTGAAGTAAGTGGCTTTTATTATTTTAATTTTATAAGCTATAGGGGGGCAACTACCTGACTACAAAGGGGGCATCTACCTGCCTGTAAGAGGCACTACCTGGTTATGGGGGGCTACTACCTGGCTATGGCATCTACCTGGCTTTCTTCCAAAGCCGTTATGCAGTTAGGCGGAGTGGGTGTGGCTTTTTAAAGGGAGTGGCACACCAACAAGATGGGTGTGCCCATGCAAATTTTTTGCCGCTACGCGTGCCACCCTCTTCGATCTCCTGCTTTTCCACTTTCAAAAGTTGACAACTATGCTCTAAAGTTATGAGATGGGCTCATTTAGTCCATTAAAAAAAATGTTGTATATCCTGAAATTTCAACCAAGAGCCAAACATCCCTAACTTTTTGTGATTAGTACATGTCCCTGTACTTCGACGTGTTTCCCCTGTATATCAGCAAGTACAAAAGAGAACACATAGGCCTTAATTCATGCTTGCCCCAATCAAGGTACGTGAGTTTGTGTATTTGATTTACGAGGGGTAGATCATGCTTATGTAAATTTACTATATAATGGTACACTCCAGGTTTATTATATAGTGGTTGATTTCATGGCATTACACTTTAGATACATTTTCTGGAGGTTGTAAACTCTGTGGCCTATGTTCTCCCTGATGAACCTATTGATACACAGGAAAAAAGCATCAGACTATAGAGATATATTTCTTTTGCTATCATTTTGACACTTCATTGCGGGTTTAATCAGATCCATTTCCACCTCTTTGGGCCACATGTATGAAAACTGTCTAGGTTTAAAATTAATTTTTTTCCCATAGCAACCAATTAGAGCGCCCCTCTCATTTCATATAGTGCTCTGGAAAAATGAAAGGGACGCTCTGATTGGTTGCTATGGGCAACAGTGAATTTTAGACCTAGACAATTTTCATACATGTGGCCTTTTGTTCTTGTTTATTATATCGGTCCTAAATTACAACCTGCAATCTAGTCAAAGACTGCATTCACTATTCTGCTGGTTTCTGCCGGAAACACTTGAAAAGTTTGTTGAATTGTAAATGTAGCTGTGGAATATAATCCAGATTGTAAAATTGGATTTGTGTAAATTAAATAATGTGATATATTGGTGAGGCAATTTATATTCGTTGATTAATTCGATAGGGAGACTGTAAAATGGCATTCAATTTTGAACATACACTATATGCTATGCACAGAGGTCTGGACCATGTATTATACTTACCATATTCTGCAAATGACAAATCATATATTCACTAGCAAGCAGTAATGTAATTGAAGCACAGGCTAAAATGAATAAAATTACCATTTATAAAGCTGACCATACACTTCAGAGACCTGGTGGGAGAAATAACTGAAACTAAATGAGTGTTCAGCTAACTCTGAACATGCATGCTGGGGGGGAATGAGGGGAATAAGCTGTTTTAAGACACCTTGGTAATGGAATACCCTTCCATGGGAATAAAAGAATATCGAAGTCAAAATTCAACAAGTTTGGTCGCTCTCTCACCCACCTCGGAATAGTTAGCTGATCCTGCCAAAATTGACTGTGACTTTTAAGGCAAGTATATTGCCAGCTTTATAGTGTGCTAAGTTAGGGTCTAAAATATGGCTAAAAACTAAAAGCTGCCCTGATAAAGATGGGAGGCAGGGTGTCAATAAAAGAAAAATAATATAGGATCATATTAGTAGAAAATGCAGCTCAAACAGGTCTCGTTTGGTTCAACAGCAGTTCAGTCGGAGAAATTTTGGGGATTTGGTACATCTAAACCCATATTTTATTAAACCATAACCCAACCCAAACCCTAACCTGAAGTCCTTAGAGAAGCAGTTATTTTCGGATTTTTAGTTTTTGTTTTTTCCTTCCTGCCTCCCAAGAGCCATAACTTTTTTCATTTTTCCAATATGACTATAAAACCATAGTTGCCAACTTTGGAAAAAGGAAAAGCAGGAGATGGAAGAGGGCGGCGCGCGTAGCGTGCCGCGGTAAATTTTTTTTGCATGGACACGCCCATCTTTTTGGTGTGCCATGCCCCTTCAAATAGCCACACCCACTCCGCCTAACTGCATAATGGCTTTGGAAGAAAGCCAGGTAGATGCCCTTATAGCCAGGTAGTAGCTCCCCATAACCAGGTAGTGCCCTTACAGGCAGTTAGATGCCCCCTTGTAGCCAGGTAGATGCCCCCCTTTGTTAGCCAGGTAGATGCCCCCCTTTGTTAGCCAGGTAGATGCCCCCTTTTGTTGGCCAGGTAGATGCCCCCATTTATTAGCCAGGTAGTTGCCCCCTTTAGTAGCCAGGTAGATACCCCCTTTAGTAGCCAGGCAGATGCCCCCCTTTGTTAGCCAGGTAGTTGCCCCCATTTGTTAGCCAGGTAGTTGCCCACTTTATTAGCCAGGTAGTTGCCCCCTTTAGTAGTCAGGTAGTTGCCCCCTTTAGTAATCAGATGCCCTCTTTCATAGCCAGGTAGATGCCCACTTTAGTAGCCAGGTAGTTGCCCCCTTTGTAGTCAAGTAGTTGCCCCCTTTGTAGTCAGGTAGATGCCCCTCTATAGCTAATGAAAATAAAATAATAAAAGTCACTTACCTCAGCATGCTCCCTGCAGCTCCGGACATTTCACGACCGATCTCCTCAGCGTCGCAGGGGGAGTGAGTGCAGCCGGCCTCACACCCCCTGCAACGCTGATCTGTATGTACAGCGCACACCGGCGCTGTACATACAGGGGGAGAAGGGAGGAGGGGAACGATCCCTCCTGCCTCGTCCCTGCACAGTGAGACCGGCCGGGCGGGTGAGCGGCCGCTTCACCCGCCTGTAGGAGCGGCCTGGCAGCGCCAGAGTAGTGCACCAGCGCTACTCTGTCGCCGCGGTCATTTAAAGAACCCCCCGCGGCCTGGGGGCGTTGGGAGTAAGGCCACCTCTGCGGGGAGGGGGGGGGGGACCCAAATTAGCGGGACCCCCCCGCCAAAAGCGGAAGAGTTGGCATGTATGTATAAAACCCCACAATTTTGACATATTTTTTTTTTGTTTTACAGCATTCACAAACCAGGATAAATATTATTATATTTAAATAGACTGGACTTTTATGGGAGCAGTGATACCAATTATATGTAACTTTTTTTGGGATTAAACATATTAAAAAAGGAAAAACAGCTTTAGATTTTAGTAGATTAAAAGAAAAAGGAATATTATTGAAAAAGTATTATTAACTATTTATAGCACAAGGAGCCTGATAATTTTTCCAAAGCTTTGAGAAACTGGTCCCATGAATTAGGGTATTCAGTTTAGAAAATCATTTGGACATTTATAATCTATTTTTTGTTTCTCTGTTTTGCATTCAATTTCTAGATAATATTGCATAATTGTGTTTGGCTATTGTAATGTAGATCTCCTTTAATTTTAAACAATAACTGACCCACCAGAGTGAGTGTATGTTTACATTTTTGCTCCAACTCGCACCCAAAAACACTAAATCAGTTTTTGAAGATTTTATTGCAGAAGTTTTGCAGATTTTTCTTCATTAAATGGGTTTTTACCATTTGGCAAAGTCCCTTCTGAGGCCAGCTCATAACTCACTACAAGCCGGCCTCAGAGAACGGAGAAAGGACCATGGCTGTGCAGTTCTCACCATTCTTTCCTGTGCCTTTTCCGAATATAGCTGAGCTAGTGTGCTCTGCTATATTCGGAACCCCTATAGACATGACTGGGGAGAGCTGTGCAAGCATGGTCATCTCCATGTTCTCTGAGGTCAGCTTGTAGTTAGCTATGAGCTGGCCTCAGAAGGGACTTTGCCAAATGGCAAGGCCTCTTTAATGTCAATGCCTTCTCCCATTAAAGTCAAGGTAGAAAAATTAGCAGTTAAATCCATGACAAATACACAGCAAAATCCCCTACAAAATTTGCAACAAAATTTGTGACAAAATATGCCCTTATTGAGGTTAAAGCAAAATTACAGTTGATTTTCTTTAGGAAAATATGTAGTATATCCGCACTGTGTGAACTTACCCTGAGCATGTATATAAGGGTGCAGGTGTCAAGCTGTTGCTATCACATTTATTTATACAGCTCCCCTACTGTGTTCTGGCCTCTATTACTCGGTTTCAGCCCAAGCTTCAGTGACCCACATTGCTTAGACCTCTTTTAACCAAAATGTCTCTATCAATAGATAAGTACTGGTAAAGTAACTAACATCTTCTTATCAAAAACCACTTTATATTATAACACACCCCTCTGTTATGCAGTCAATACCTAATTCTTACATCCGGGACTTAGTCCTGATATCTAAAGTTATTTTATTTTTTTGATGTTCCACAGATGATGCAAACACCTTTGTTGTCATTTTCATTACTTGTATCAAAGGGAAACTACACCCATCAGGATACACTAAGCTTAATTAACTTTAATAAGAGCAATCAGTGTGTTTTACCATCATTTTGTATGAAACATACTTAAAGGTTAGCAAAAATCTTGTAAAGTAACCGTGGTGAGTAATCTAGTTATAGTATGACCCAATTTGAAGGTCGATGAAAGAAAGTGGATTTGGGTTGCAGAATACTTGACCTGAAAGCAGAGCTGAATTGTGGTTGAAATTCAGATTGGGGTAAAAAGTATTATTATTATTTATATAAAAGCATCATTAATCCCAGGGCGCTGTACATTCCAGGGGGGGTTACATATATAACATTTGTCAAACAATGTACAATGGTAACGATAAATGACTAACAACTAGTACAGAGGGAAAGAGGACCATTCCCGTGAAGACCTACATTCTACAAGAAAGGAGGAGAGACAAGGTGAGGGGGAGGCATGTCTGTGGGATGGTGTAGGGTAGCAGGGTTATTGTAGGTTATAGGTTATCCTTAAGAGATGGGTTTTCATGCTGCTTTTGAAGCTAGTGAAATTGAAGGAGAGTCTGATGTTTTGGGGCAGTGAGTTCCAGAGTATAGGAGGAGCACGGGAGAAGTCATGGAGACTCACATTTATATAATATAGACTGTTGTAAACTTTACTTTGTTATCTGTAGACAAAACATTAGGGACATCATGTGGAATTCGATTTTTTCTCTTGGACAACTTTATTCTTGAGAAGAGGCAGGGTCATATATGTAATAGAGACCCGATAGTCTCCATTATATGCAGTCCCCTTCCTACATAAAGCTTTCCGAGTCTTGCTGCATGGAGGAGAGTCCCGGCATAGTTTCTATATATGATAACATATATCCAAATAATACAGTCATGCAATTGCCAAATAATACCACTATTGTCACTATTGTGAATTGCCACTTTTCTGTTACTTGACATAACCCAGTAGACTAAGGCCAATCATAACATAATGTATACTGTCAGAATACTGTCACGTTGTGGCACCATATTACCACCACAAAGTGACTGAGTAGTACTGCTTTAGCATTACTAAATAATAACCACTATATTAAGACCACTATTAACCATGTACTGTGACCATACAGTGGTAGACAGCGATTCTATAGGTGCTCTACCAACCTGTGTATGTTAGTATAATATAAATAATGGATCACAGCTTAGATCCTCTCTGGTTGGATGGAGTCGTTCTATTTCCCTAGTCATCTTCATCTGGCCAAGATTGCGATGAACACCTTTTCCAGCCTCATGTCTCGCATTTGATGTAAAGACATCTTTGGTTCCTTGCCTTTCCAGCGCACTGTTCACCTTAACATAAACTTGCTATCCACATTGCCCTAGAATTCACTAATATACTTTGGTGCCCTACACAGTAATAGAGCTGATTAAACAGTAATAATGGCTCCTTTAGACTTCACAACATAAGGGTATGTTCACACAGCTGATTATGATGCTGTTTTTGGAGCATTTCCTCACCCGCAACTGCATAAAAAGCCTCCAAAATGCTGGGACTTTTAGTGTGTCCCTAGCCTCTTATAGGCTGTAGACACAATGCAGCTGTCAGGGTCCATGCCGTCGTCCCCCATTCTGGGTCATGGACATGGCCGTGTCTTTGCTGTGTTTCTGTCCCCGTCCCTGCTGTGTCCCTTTTTGCTGTGTACTCACCTGTCCTCGCTCCTGCTGCTGTCTACAGGCACTGCCTAGTCTGTATTTAAAAGGACAATGTCCCAATTACCTGTCCAATGACCTATGACCTCTGGTGATTTAAGGAACTTCCTGCCTCTGCTTCAGGGTCAGTTCATTAATGTCCATCTGAGCTCCTGACCTCTGTGTTCCTGTTGTTACCTGTAGTTATGCCTGTCTGTTCCTGCGTACATTTAACCCTGCTGCATCCTATTGTCCTGTCAGCCTGATACCAGTGTTCCTGATATTGCTTCTACCTGCCCTCATGGCTGTCAGTTGCTTGCCTAGGACCCATCTTCTATCCTAAAATTTAACTCCATAGTGTCCTGGCTGCTGTTCCGGTATCTACGTTACTGCTTTATCCCATACTTGCCAACTCTCCCGTTTTTGGCGGGGGGGTCCCGCTATTTGGGGTCCCCTCCCGCCCTCCCGGGGGAGTTGGCATTCCTCCCGCCGCCTGCAGGCGGCGGGGTCCTTTAAATTACCGCGGCGCAAGAGTAGCGCTGGGCGCTACTCTGCGCCGCGGGACCGCTCCTACAGGCGGGTGCAGCGGCCGCAGCGGCCGCTCACCCGCCCGCGGTCTCACTGTGCGGGGAGGAGCAGGAGGGATCGCTCCCTCCTCCCTCCTCTCCCTGTATGTACGGCGCCGGTGTGTGCGCGCACATACAGTTCAGCGGGCAGGGGAAGTGGACGCGCGGCTGCAGGGGAGTGACGCGCGGCTGCTCTCACCCTTCCCCCCCGCCGCTGAGGAGATCGGGCAGGAGCGGCCGCGCTGCAGGAGCCGGTGAGGTAAATGGATTTTATTATTTTATTTTTATTAGCTTTAAGGGGGGTCTTTCCTGGCTAACAGAGAGGGCAACTACTGGCAACAATGGGGGATCACCTGGGACAATGGGGGGGCTACCTGGCAACAAAGGGGGCACTACCTGGCTAACAGATGGGGCACTACCTGGCTAACAGAGGGGGCACTACCTGGCTAACAGAGGGGCACTACCTGGCTAACAGAGGGGGGCCTACCCTGGCAACAGAGGGGGCACTACCTGGCAACAGAGGGGCACTACATGGCAACAATGGGGGCACTACCTGGCAACAATGGGGGCACTACCTGGCTAACAAACGGGGCACTACCCGGCCCAACAAGGGGGGCACTACCTGGCAACAATGGGGGCACTACCTGGCTAACAAAGGGGCAACTACCTGGCTAACAAGGGGGCACTACCTGGCAACAGAGGGGGCATACCTGGGAACAGAGGGGCACTACCTGGCAACAATGGGGGCACTACCTGGCAACAAAGGGGCACTACCTGGCAACAAAGGGGACACTACTGGCTAACAGATGGGGGCACTACCTGGCTAACAGATGGGGGCACTACCTGGCAACAGAGGGGGCACTACCTGGCAACAGAGGGGGCACTACCTGGCAACCAATGGGGGCACTACCTGGCTAACAATGGGGCACTCCCGGGCCACAGATGGGGCCACACCTGGCAACAGAGGGGGCACTACCTGGCTAACAGATGGGGGCACTACCGGTCTAACAGATGGGGGCACTACCCGGCTAACAGAGGGGCACTACCTGGCAACAGAGGGGGCACTACTGGGAAAACAATGGGGGCACTACCTGGCAAACAATGGGGCACTACCGGGCAACCAATGGGGGCACTACCTGGCAAACAATGGGGGCACTACCTGGCAACCAATGGGGGCACTACCTGGCTAACAGATGGGGCACTACCTGGCTAACAGATGGGGCACTACTTGGCTAACGATGGGGGCACTACTTGGCTAACAGATGGGGCACTACCTGGCTAACAGATGGGGGGGCCCACCTGGCTAAAAGATGGGGCACTTCCTGGCAAAAAGATGGGGCACCACCTGGCAAACAATGGGGGCACTACCTGGCAACCCGAGGGGGCACTACCTGGCAACAGTGGGGGCACTACCCTGGCTAACAGATGGGGCACTACCTGGCTAACAATGGGGGGCCTACTTGGCTAACACAGGGGGCACCTACCTGGCTAACAAAGGGGGGGCACAACCTGGCTAACAAAGGGGGGCATCTACCTGGCTACAAAATTTGGCTCTACTGGCTACAAGGGGGCATCTACTTGGCTACAAGGGGGCATCTACCAGCCTGTAAGGGCACTACCTGGTTATGGGGGGCTACTACCTGGCTATAACTACCCCCTGCGCCGCTGAGGAGATCGGGCAGGAGCTGGCCGCGCTGCAGGAGCCTGGTGAGGTAAGTGGATTTTATTATTTTATTTTTATTAGCTTTAGGGGGCTCTACCTGGCTAACAGAGGGGGGCAACTACCTGGCAACATGGGGGCATCACCTGGCAACAATGGGGGCACTACCTGGCAACAAAGGGGGCACTACCCGGCTAACAGAGGGGGCACTACCTGGCAACAGAGGGGGCACTACCTGGCAACAGAGGGGGCACTACCTGGCAACAATGGGGGCACTACCTGGCTAACAAAGGGGGCACTACCTGGCTAACAGAGGGGGCAATACCTGGCAAACAATGGGGCACTACCTGGCTAACAAAGGGGCACTACCTGGCAAAAAGAGGGGCACTACCTGGCAAAAAGAGGGGGCATTTCCTGGCAACAATGGGGGCACTACCTGGCAACAAAGGGGGCACTACCTGGCAACAAAGGGGACACTACCTGGCTAACAGATGGGGGCACTACCTGGGTAACAGATGGGGGCATACCTGGCAACAGAGGGGGCACTACCTGGCAACAGAGGGGCACTACCTGGCAACAATGGGGGCACTACCTGGCTAACAGATGGGGACACTACCTGGCTAACAGGTGGGGCACTACCTGGCAACAGAGGGGGCACTCCCTGGCAAACAGTGGGGGGAACTACCTGGAAAACAGGTGGGGGCAAATACCTGGCTAACAGAGGGGGCACTACCTGGCAACAGAGGGGGCACTACCTGGCTAAAAATGGGGCACTACCCGGCAAACAATGGGGGCATACCTGGCAAAACCCAAAGGGGGCACTACCTGGCAAACAATGGGGGCCCCTACCTGGCAACAATGGGGGCACTACCTGGCTAACAGATGGGGCACTACTTGGCTACGATGGGGGCACTACTTGGCTAACAGATGGGGGACTACCTGGCTAACAGATGGGGGCACTACCTGGCTAAAAGATGGGGGCACTAACCCGGCTAAAAGATGGGGGCACTACCTGGCTAAAAGATGGGGGCATACCCGGCAAACAATGGGGGCACTACCTGGCAACAATGGGGGCACTACCTGGCTAACAATGGGGGCACTACTGGGCTACCAATGGGGGCACTACCTGGCTAACATTGGGGGCACCTACCTGGCTAACAAAGGGGGGCACCACCTGGCTAACAAAGGGGGCATCTACCTGGCTACAAATTTGGCACTAAACCCGGCTACAGAGGGGGCATCTACTTGGCTACAAGGGGGCAAACTACCAGCCGTAAGGGCACTACCTGGTTATGGGGGGCTACTACCTGGCTATAAGGGCATCTACCTGGCTTTCTTCCAAAGCCGTTATGCAGTTAGGTGGAGTGGGTGTGGCTTTTTTAAGGGGCGTGGCATACCGACAAGATGGGCGTGTCCATGCAAATTTTTGCCGCGGCGCGCTACGCACGCCGCCCACTAGAGTCTCCTGCTTTTTCACTTTCAAAAGTGGCAACTATGCTTTATCCTGCCCTTGTACCAGTCCGTTACCTTCCTGGGACTCTGTCATCTACCCAGTGTCCTTTGTCCTGCACTTCGGCTGTCACTGTGAGTAGCCACGTCAGGGGTAGCGACCTGTGGGTTCCCCACAGCTAAGCCTCTTAGACTCTGCTCCCTGCCATGGTCTCCACACCACCATCAACGCTCGCGGTGGCCCAGTGGATCTACAATATCCCTTGTTCGACGTGCCAGTGCCTGCTGAACCTGTTGAAACGTGACAGCAGCCTGTGGTTTATGAACGTAAGTGGCAGAAACTTTGCCAGAACTGGTAGATGGACAGTCTGGTCCTGCCTGAAAATATGGAACCTTGTTAAGGGAATGTTTCACCAATATTGTTTTACTAATTGAAACCAGATACTGATTCTATTCTTTTATTCTCTATTCTATTCTCCTTAGCTCTTTTTTTTTTTCCTGATTGTATGTTTTTATTTCTCTTTCTCTATAGGATTATGGTGGCGGCCATCTTGTCTGAGCTGCTTTTAACAGCATTTAGAGAGTTGCTTTACATCAGTTAAATGAACACAGCATACTATGAACAGGAGATGACTTGTAGGCATCTTTGTGATTTATAAATAAGTCATTGGACAGGGAGAAGGAGGGTGAGCTGTGATCATCACCTATTGTTTATGGCATAAAGCTTTGTTATCTACATATTGGTGTCACATACCTTTGCTATCCTGCCTGTGATGATTATAGGAGACTGCAGAGAAGTGATCTCTAGAGAACAGGTCAGTCTATTATTGGGCTTAGAGGCCAGAGTGCAAACTGCAGGATTTCAGAACTTAAAAAATATAGATATGGAAGTGAAGAAAAGCGTCACAAAACATTCTTAAATATGTTTAATGTAAAAAACATGCCTAAAACAATAGGTGATTTTCTGATGACACATTCCCTTTAAGTGTTATAGCATATTCTACACTGAATATTTTAACAAATATACCTTGAAATAGCACCCCAGTTTTAGTAAAAATCCTCTGTGTATAATATCTACATGTTAATAAAGGTATAATTATCTTTAAGGGGCAATCTCATTTGCTGTCCTCTCTGCCCAAATGATTCTGTGCCAGCTGTGGGGAAAGGAGAACTTACCACTCATGAGCGTCTCTCTCTGTTTACCTCTGTGGGAGTTCCTCCACTCAGCCTTGCTCAGGATCCCCATAAAGATAAACCAATAGAGTGTTGCATGTGTTGCAGCTTCACCTCCGATCCTAGTCATTTAACCCCATAGATGCTGCGAGCAGTAGCATACGCAGGATCTTGGGGGTTAACAGAGGGAGGGGCCTTCCTCTGTTATTCATGGGCACCCCTGTAAAGTGGACCTCTAGGTCTGCCATGTACAGGAGTCTGTCAGGCTCTGCAACAGACAGTCTAATAGGCTGCCTGTCACATACATGCAGTTTAATACACAGTAACTAAGTAATGTGTTGCTTTGTATTAAAAAGGTGATCAAGTGATCGCATAGTTTAGTCCCATATTGGAATAAAAAAAAAGTAAAAAACATAGAAATTGTTTAAACACAAAAAAAAAAACAACACAAAAAATGTACAGATAATACAAACTTAACAATCCAAACTATAAAATTATGTTATTTAATTCATACAGTGAACACTTGGCCAGCACAAAAGTGCTAAAAAAAATCTTATGTACCATTACATGATAACAATGAAATAGAAAACTTATCCCGCAAAAAAAAAGCCCTTACACAACTCCATCGCTAAAATGATTTATAGGTGCAAGGAGGGATCTGTATGCAAGTGGAGGTGTGGGCTGTAAAAAGGGGTGGCAAAAGTTCTAGCTATGTCACTGATTTAAAGGGGCAGTCGCAGGATACCTCTTTGTCAGACAGAACAAAATGCAGCTATCTAAGCTCTTGTGGGTGATAATTATAAAAAAAAGCTGCAGTGTTGGGTATCAGCTGATCACAGTAAAACAGCTATTTAAAAAAATGGCTTCAAAGGATTTTTCCAAGGTTTAGAAATTCACTTGTGTCGTTCAGGGACGTTATAAAATAGGAAGAAAAACTCATCTTTTAGACCCATTTATTCCAGCACTACCGGCGCTCCCGGTGCTCCAGGTGCTCCAGGCCAGACATCACCTTCATTGTTCACGTGACCCTGCAGGTATTTCCTGGGAGCAGCGGTCTCTTCCTGGATATATTACACCTGACTGCTGAAGCCTGTGACTAGCTACATCTTCACATGGGCACTGATCATCAGTGGGCACACTGGGACGGCGGGGAAGCTGGACTGAGCAAGGGTTTAAAGGGTGAGTTTTTTTTCTTTCTATTTTATAACCTCCCCAACTGGCTGACAAGTAATTTTATAATTGGGAAAACCCCTTTAACCTTAAAGGGGTTTTCTCACTACATTGATTCATCTTACCTCAGTCCTTTTTTCTTGGTTTCATTTTGAATTCGGGGGCGTGTTTACTGGCTTTTATTAGGCTGCAGTAGAAGCCAGGTCTGTAGCTATAGTAACCAATGCTGGCAGCCTATCAAGAGATATCAAACAGGTCTGATGCAGCCCATACAAGCGAGAAGATCTAGGAATAGGTAGGACACTGTTGGACATATATTGCAAAGTGACTTGTTTTTGCAAGATCTTTAGCTTAAAAAGCAATCCCCTTTAACAATTATGTGGGCTTTAATGGTGTTCATTCCAGCAGTCAGGACATCAGGCAGTATTTACATCTGCAGGACAAAACACCCTCCCTTCACAGAAATATAGGTCTCTCAGGTGTTGATAAGAAAGTTTACATTCATGTTTTGATAGCAGAAAAAGAACATTTACCCACATAACTTCATGTACTATATGTGGAGGTTATCATCAGACGACATGTAAGTAATCTAGTGACGTCACAATAGGCCCGGACTGTATTATAATGAACTCTCTAAGGAGAGTGGCGAGAAAAACCAGCAGACTGATCTAATTACAGATCTTGGCAGTCTCAAGGACTTTCCGAAACTGATATCACAGAAATGTCCTTCCCTTCTTAACACCTGTACCGCCATGGAGGGTGCATTGTGCTTCTAATCAGACCTGGCACTAAGTGAAATAAGTCACTGGCAAACGTCTCAATGACGTCATGTAATAAAAAACAACTGTTCTCGTGCTTGCTTATAGTATTCAGCTGTTCCTAAGGGCATTGCCAACATCTCTCTGTACTTATAACAGTATTGATCAGTCACATACATTAAACCTTTTTTTGCTATTAACAATTAATACTATTAATGTTTTCTTTACCATTTAGGTCAATCAGGATACAACATAAACTCATGACTCTCACCCATAACGCTCTCCACAGTGCTGCACCCCCTCCATTTATTCCCTCATCTTTCTCTACCTCCCTACCTGGTCTCTCCACTCTGCTGAAGTTCTCGCCCGTCTCCAAGATTTTTCACATGCGGCTCCAGTTCTCTGGAACATGCTACCGCGGGCGATCAGGCACACTCACAATCCTCATAATTTTAAGAGAATACATCTTCTCAGTCTGTCCTACCAGAATCCCTAATGGCTTCCCCCCCTCTAGCACATACATTTCTGTCACTTCCTACAATTCGGCACTTATCTGTATATAGATGTACTGTCAGGGTGGCAGGTTCATCCGAATTCTATATAAACCACCTAAAATTTATGTCACATGGCTAGACCATTGTAAATCTAGCACTTCTTACCCTTCGTCTCACCCATACACCCTAATAGATTGTAAGCTCTCACGAGCAGGGTCCTCACACCTTGTGTCTCATCTGTAAGTAGCTTTTTATTGTGCAATCTATGTACAGGGCTGGGCTGTGCTCAGGCTCTAGGGATCCTGCAGGCTGCAGCAGCTGATGCACATCCACCCTGATACCATGCTGCACAGACAACTCTGTGAGTGACAGGGGCCCAGCCACTCCCGACAGGGGGCGAGTGCACCAGCCAATGGGAGGACCCGGAGGCCGCTCCAATCAGCAGCAGGGGCGATATCCAGGAATCCCATTTAAACTCCCTGAAGGCTGGGTGCTGTGCCTGTGATATTCCTGGCTACCTCGTGTTTCTTGTTTGGTTATTGTGTTTTGCTTATCTGTGTACCTGACCTCGGCTTGTTCTCCTGACTCCGGCTTGTCTCCTGATTTTGTGCTTCACTTCCGTTTGGCTCTTGACCTCGGCTTGTTTACGTTTATCCCTCTGGTTCTGATTTGTGGCTTTGGCGTTCCTATATGATATTTACCCGACTGTAATGACTATCTCTTCCTTCTGACGGCCCCCAGCACTTTACAGCGCAGGGACCTGTCGCCCAGTTTGCCGTCTGCCACCTAGAGCAGCACGTCAAGTAGGCAGGGACAGTGGGCTGGGTTCCAGTTAGGGCTCACTGCACCTCCCTTGACGTGACATTATCACATGGTCAGCTAACCCTAATCTAAACTGGCATCTGAGAGCTGCGTCGTTCCACCCAGACGGAACGCACCAGCGACGAAATTCGGAGCAAAACTCCTCTACAGTCTTCTCACCCTGCCTCAAGGTGGTCAGCTGAGCCTCGGCCACAGCTTCCCTATTTGGGTCATTAAAGAGTACCCCTAAAGCGGCAAAGAACCTGTCCACAGAAGACAGTTCAGGTGAGTCATGCGGTAACGAAAATGCCCACTCCTGGGGGGACCCTGTAGTAAGGATATAACAATTCCCACCCTTTGTTCCTCATTCCCTGAGGTAAGTGGGCGGAGCCTAAAATACAGGTGACAACCCTCTCTAAATGCCACAAAGGCCTTCCTGTTACCTGCGAACTGTCAGGCAACTGATAGGGGGTTTCCACAGAGGGGAAGGTAATGCAGGGACCCTCTGACTTGGGGTAGCCTCCTGTTTTGTCTAACCCTCAGCGCCAGAATCCTGGACTAGCTGGTAAGCCCCTGCATCTGCTCTAACCAGAGCTGTCATGGGGGTCCATAGTGATGGTAGAGCAGTAACGATTTCGGCCTGTGATAATGTCACGTCAACGGAGGTGCAGTGAGCCCTAACTGGAGCCCAGCCCACTGTCCCTGCCTACTTGACGTGCTGCCCTAGGCGGCAGATGGCAACTGGGCGACAGTCCCTGCGCTGCTAAAGTGCGGGGGCCGTCAAAGGAAGAATAGTCAAAACATTTCCGGTAAATATCATATAGCAACGCCAAAACCACAAATCAGAACCAGAGGGATAAACGTAAACAAGCCGAGGTCAAGAGCCAAACGGGTGCGAGGTACAAAATCAGGAGACAAGCCGGGGTCAGGAGAACAGGCCGAGGGTCAATTTACACAGATAAGCAAAACACAATAACGAACAAGAAACACAAGGTAGCCAGGAATTTATAAACAGTGCTGCACCTCAGACTTCAGGGAGTTTAAAATGGGATTCCTGGATACCGCCCCCTGCAGCTGATTGGAGCGGCCTCCAGGTCCTCCCATTGGCTGGTGCAACTCGCCCCCTGTCAGAGGGGGCTGGGCCCCTGTCATCACAGGGGTTGTCAGCAGCAAGTGTATCAGGGGGGATCGGGGCATCACCCTGCTGCAGCCTGCAGACCCCCTAGAGCCTGAGCACAGCCTAGCCCTGACACCATGTCTTTTTTTTTTTTTTCTGTATCTACACCCTCCAAATGGTAAAGTGCTGCGGAATATGTTGGCGCTATATAAATAAAGATTATTATTATATTTATTATTATTATATTTATTCAGAGTAGAGATGAGCAAATCAGAGAAAATCCTCCTTGTCTTACACAAGTTAAAGCCGTGTTCCCAGGAAGGCACATATCCGTTTCATGTCGGCTCGGCCATATTCGGCTGTATACACTCACTCAGCCATGGGTGCCAATAGGGCAGTACTACTGTCAGGGGCCCTCATCAAATAGGGACCCACTGATATGTTAAAAAATAGGAACTAGCAATGGGTGGGGCCCCATTTGATTTGGTTGTATGGGGCCCTAAAATGGTTAATAGATGACTGATGGCAGCCCTGCACTCAGCTATACTCAGGACTCCCATAAAAATAAAAGGGGGGAACTCCACAAATTCTTCCATCCTCATTCTGTAACACGGTCGGCTTGTAGCAAGCTACGAGCCGGCCTGTAAAGCTTTCAGCAGCCGCAATTTCATTGGGATCCAGGCCTTAGGGGAGACATGGCTTTAGAATATAAATATGCCAAGTTAGCTTCCTCGGTTGTATTTTCCTGGATTCTTTGTCATTTTATGTGGAAGATTAGATGCATTTACTTTCTTAGGTTATAGATTTATTCCAGAACTTCACTGCACTATTAGGTGCTGCTATCATTTCACTTTGAGTTCACAGGAGCCTAAAATGATAACAGAATCACTTCTAAAATGTGAGCACAGTATAGACCCTGAATTTAGATAATTGCACAAGTATCTACAGATGAAGCTACCACTGCTAAAACTTTGAGTACAAACTGTGTCATGTTCAACGGAGCTCATCTGAGAAAAAACAACATAAATGAGTAGATAAACACAGAAGTGCTCCATCCGTCCACAGCGCTCACTGCCAGCACACATTCGACATTTCAACATATGACATGAGAGAGACCCAGGTGTCTTTCACTTTCTGGATTGACTGTGTTTGTATAGATTAACAAATTTCTCTGTGTGAGCTGGATGGAGATGGATATGACAAGTCCTTGATCATCAATTGTGATTAAAATAAATGTGGCTTAAATTTTGTCTTCGCAATTGGTTTGCCATTGTTCGCTTCAAAGTCTACCCTCTGAGTAGTCGTTAATAGCAACATTGATATCAAAAACGTGAAGTTTCCAGCACCAGTGAAATGCAAAAACTTTTATCTATGATCCATTAAAAATATTACAAAATCAAGCAATAACGCTGACGCGTTTCGAATCTTGGACCCCAAGTTGTAACACACAGACACTGGAAACAAGATAATTTAAAACAAACAGTGGACCAATGGGAGACAACAAATGAGCAACAGCTGACAAATTCAAGTAAGGTACAAGACTAGACAAATTGCACAGAGGCAGAAGTCAGTCAATATGGTAGACAGGCAGAAGGTGAGCACAGGCAGCAGACAAATAGATATGGTCAAGTAGGTTGCGTCAAGAAAGACATCAGAAATAAAATAAAAAAACACTTTGGCACAATTCTGCAACTAAGGAATCTTACCACTAAGGCAGCAAATATTGATTGGGGCAGTGGTCTTCTAAATAGCCTATAGCAAAAAGAGCATTGATGAGCAAGCAGAACTTCATCATGCACTAGCCCTTTAAAAGACCACAATCCAGTGTACGCACAGTAGACAGTCATAGACCTCTAGCAGGAGAAAGACAAGTGGGGGATAAGCTGAGTTGGAAGACCGAAAGTGAAAGGGAAGCACCACAGCCAGCAGCAGAATTATGGAAATGAGTGCAGTAGTAGGAGAACAATCAATCGGTTTTTCGTGTAATGCAGGACAGGCCCTCTAGAGCTAGAGACACTCTTTATAGACGTGCTTCACTTAGGCCCAGGAGCACCACCCTCTGTTTTTTCATTTACCTGAGTCCATGAAAATCAATTTTCTAAACTGGACATCCCCTTTAGGCAACAAAAACCTCTCAGAAGTGCCAAAAAATCTGCGTGCTGGATAGAATCCCTTTGATTTGTAAGGGTATGGTCATCCAACATCAATGACTACCAGTCTGAACTTCTCTGGTGTTGTATCTCTTAAGCATCAGAAGATCATTTTGACTAGGGTTCTCCTTTAAATAATATATTAGGGAATTCCATAAAGTTTACAGTCTGCAAATGGGATGCAGGCTATTTAATCAAAAACAACCCCCATCGTTTGGAATAAGGGTCAAGTCTTGCTATGCACACAAGCCCTCCTTCTTTTTTGCAAGATAGGAGCAATGGATATTCCCCACCGGGGGAGCAACCTTCCACTCCCCCCTGATGCCTTGCCGGCTGGCGGGAGCATGTGGTTTTTTGGGTTTTTTTTGGAGGTTGTTTATGTTTTCTCTCTGCCCTGTGGAATCTCCATTGTTGTGGAACCTTCTTCTGGTATAAGAATTGAGAAACCTAATTGCCTTGCTTTTTAGGTTCATATTGCAGTTTCTCCTTGTAACAACCTAGGGCTTATGTACTACATAACTTATTGTTGACCAATTACTTGTGAGGTTTTGATGTGTTCTACCACTTATATTTTTCTCACCTTGACTGACATGTAAGCTGCGTAAATGTTTACTTTTCTCTTAATAAAAGCCTTTTGAATATGAAAAAAAAAACAACCCCCATCTTAAAGGGGTTGTTCAGATCTGTAAAAAAAAAAAAATCACAATTGGGATAGGAATACTATATTAAAACAAAATAAAACATTATTACATCACCACTTAGCATTGCTCCAGCAATGACGCTGCTGACCACCTGTCTGATTCTTTTGTTTACCTATGGTGTCCGGCAGTAGCTGGTAAGGGCTGCAGCAACTGGCTGCAGTGGTCACATGCCATTTCCTCATGCTACTATTTGGAGTACTCACTTTTGAACAATGACATCAGGAAATGGTACGTGAGAATTGCCACCAATCAGTGGCTACAGCTCTTATGTGCCAACTCCTGGTAGCTGGAACTGAACAGGACAACCCTGACACATGGGTGGCAGCATTATTGCAAGAGCTAAGAGGGAGATTTAAGCATTCTTTTTTTATCTTAATACAGCATCCCTGTCCTATTTTAGTTAAAAAACAAAACAAAACTGGACAACCCCTTTAAGACAGAAAACTCAATGATCAGCTGATTATCGCATGTCAAGATGCAATGATATGAATCCCAAATACAGGTGTGTGCATGAGGCCTCAGATGTTCTAGCCAATAATTACTTAGTAAGACTGGAGTCCATTATTTTGCAATAAATCGGACAAGATCGGATAGGAAATAAGGAGATGAAAGAAGAGAAGCCTCCTATGTAGAAAAGAATGCAATGTCACAGACCTTGACACAACTGCACTTGACAGGGGTCCCGCTGCTATTCCAAAAGAAACAACCATTTGCAAATGTTCAAAGACAACCTGCTGGCAGTACACTGGCTGTTTTGGCTGGCTTGCAAATGATAATAACTTAACTATAGCTACATGATCACATATTAAAGGGATTTTAATATCATTTAACGTGATTTAATTTTCTAGTCTAGCGTAAACCTAATTTATAAATGCTTGAACATCTTTCTATTTTTTGACCCATTTAATGCTCTTAATACATTATAATTACATAGTTTGACAAACGTTTAAAACAAAAAACATACTTCCATGCAGTTCACCCACCGTCCTGCTGAGTTGATCCAATAGAAGGCAAAAGAAAACAAAAAAAACACCCAGGGGACCGAAGCCAACTGTTCCCGTCCCTTTTATTATTTTCTTTGGCTGATTCTGAACGTGCTTGAGCACTACAATGTCTTTCTTGTGCACCATCGCCCAAAACCGTTGACAATACTCCATGTGTAGTCTGACAAGTGATTTGTATCGTGTGCTTGTATGTCCAATTTGATACACCCCATGATCTTATTTTCCTTTGCAATAGTTGCCTGACACTAGTTGCTACAGTTAAAGGGGTTATACCATAAAGAAAAATTGATGTGGGAAACTTCCAAATTAAATAATAAATATTTACACCATTATTAAAAGCTCTGTACCATTTTAGTGTTAGCTGCTCCCATAGAGATCCATAGTATATAGCTTGTCTCTAGGGGATACGACCAGTGACAAGAGCTCCTCAGTCTTGCCGCACATGCTCAGACATCACCTCTCCTCTCAGGCATCTACTGTCAGCCTCTTCCCTGCCTAGATATCACACACACTCACTGCTGAGCGAAA
>JAODAL010028460.1:0-53280 GCA_025379985.1 Phyllomedusa bahiana | reverse complement strand
TGGTAAAATGATGTTAGAAATTTAGAGGTATCGTCTAGTAAAACCCCCTTGGAGGTGGGATTGGGACAGACTCATTCTACAGCGTAAAACACAGGGGTTTTTTAAAACAAAATTGTGTTTTTCCCCGGGGGGGTTAAAAATGATCTTTGTCCTTCATGGCTTTTTGTAATAGTCTTTGGTTTAAAATTTTTCTTTTTACACGTAAAAACCTTCATTTAAACACAGATTCCCCCAATTTGTTTTAATTTGTATCAGTTATCTTTTTTTAATTTATATGTGTAATATGTACATTTTGGATAGGGGCTTTTTTGCACGTTTAGGGGTTTTGTGCCCCATTTGATATGTGTTAATACATATGGGCGCAGGCGCGGTGGGCTTCGGCGATGCCGGCGCCGCCATTTTGAACTTCCGGGGATGCGCAGTATATACCATAACGCGTCGGGGGTTAGCGCATGCCGTTAGAAAACACGTGATGGGCGCGTTCAAACATAGCGGAATGGCGTGTATTTTTGGACGCCGAGTGATGCCATGTTACCCAAAAGGGTACATGATCTATATAAGATTAGGGGGCGTTTTGTCTCCTCTTGTAGGAGGAGTTCTTTGGGGCTATATATCCCTCAGGGTGCTTTTTTGATGGGGGGACACTGAGGACTCACACCACTACTGAGTTCCCACTTTTTGGAGTAACACCAACCCCTTTTTAAAATTAACTCTTCTGAAACCCCTACAGATTGGGATTCATTAATTTACCCTTTCCCCTTCTTTTGGTTTTAGGAATATATACATATGGTATTGATTAACCGGAGTTTTTTGAATGATGTTTTATAGATGGATATTGGTATTTTGACCCACGAGGAGTCCTTGAAATAGGACGAAACGCGTTTGGGGTTTTTCCAGCGCAGCTTCTCTTGTCCCCAATTGATGACATCCATTCGGGGTCAATTGGTGCAGATAAGTTTGGGCACTTTTAATACCCGGGTTTTGGGATGTGTACTTGGTTGCTGTGGTGTTTTTGGGTATTTGGATAAAGTTAGTCCTGCCTTACTTTAGTGCTAAAGTAATTTTTGCGTTTTTTAACATCTTTTTTTTGCCCCCATTTTTGTGATCTTTTTTTGCCCCCAGTAATTTTTTTTAAGCGGCACCTTATATGGGATATAGGGAGGATTTTTTTTGGGCGCCCTTTTGGGGGGCGGGTTCTCCTTTCTGTATTTGGGGGTTTTTAAATATAGGGAATTTTAGGTTTGTTTTTTCCCATTTTTCGTCCTGGCATAACTTTTAATTTGTTTAGTTTATTTTTGTATTTAAAAGGTATGTTTTTAAAAGGAAGTTTTTTTTTGGGTTTGTATCTTATCCCCTTCCCTTTGTCTATTTTGTGGGAAGTTTTTGCTATTTGGTTTTCATAAGGAAATCCCCCCAAATTGATGGTTGTGAGTATATTAGATGTTTTAATAGGGGTTTTTCACAATGTCCCCTTGTTGCTGTCATGGGCAAAAGGGAGCAATTTATGAGAGGTACAAAAAGGGATAATTATTGACTTTCCGATAATGCAAAGTTTGTGAATTGTTTTTTTCGTGGTGGTAAAAATGTATCTTTTTGATGAGCATTGTGTCAACTTCGTTTCGGTCGTATCGATATCGTCAATTATCATCCCCGAACCGTTGTGATAACAGATTATCGCGATGCCCAAAAAAAGTCTATGGGAGAGGAACAACGCTTCATTCTTACCCCCAAACAGGGGTTGAGAAGCTGAAATTAACATCCACAACAGCAATGGGTTGTGCTACTCTTGGGAAGAAAATTAGGGAAAAGTCAAGAAAAATATGCAGGTTTCACTATCCCCGTTTTTTACCACAGCTGTTTTTAACTGCATGACCCCAAATTAAAAAGTGCCAAAGGGACCCACTGAACCACATTTTTGTTGAACTGGACATTGGGTATACCGTCCTGACCCCAAAATACCCCCAAACCCCACGACCACAGTTTTAAAAAATGCCGGAAGAAAGAAGTCTTTGAACAACCATTTTTTGAATGGACATTGACTATGCCTGTCCTGGCCGCAGCATGCCCCCCAAAACCCCGGCAGGGGCCCACATTTTTAAAAAGGGGCCTGAAAAAGGAGCCCTTTGAACCCACCAAATTTAGTTGAACGGGGACTTAAACCTATGCCTGCCCTTTAAACCGAAAGAAATGACCCAAAAACCGCAGGGACCAAAAGATTAAAAAGTGCCTAAAAAAAGGGTCTTTTGAACCACCATTTTATTGAACGGGGACTTTGACGGGCCCGGTCCTGGACCGCAGCATGACCCTTAAAACTACATGAAAATAGAAAAACAAAGGCAGCACTTCAAAAATGTAGGTTTAATGTACCCAAAGAAACAGCAACGTTTCGGCCCTAAAGGGGCCTTTTTTTTTAAAAAAAAAAAAAAAGATTTTGTTTAGGACCGAAACGTTGCTGTTTTTTTGGGTCCATTAAACCTACATTTTTAAAAGTTTGCCCCCCTTTTTTTCTATTTTTTTAAAGCGTTGACCCGACCCAGGGTTGGTGGGGGCACTCTACATTTTATTTATTTTGATGCGGGTTTTAAGAATTTTTCCTTTTAAATCTACTGCCCCACAGATTAAAAAGGCCCAAAAAAGGGAAATTCTTTGAAGCAGTATTTTAGTAAAAAGGGGAAATTGACTACCCCATACCGGGTAACACAGAATGACCCAAAAACCCGCAAAAGGGCCCCTTCCTTAGGGCCCCTTCAGCAAAAAAATTTCCCCAAAAAAAATAAAAAAACACCCAAAAAAAACTATTTTTCCCAAAAAGCGGGCGCTAGAGGTACTTGCCATTCTACGGGTGACCATTTTTCCCCCGTGACTTTTAAAAATGTGAAGCAAACGAAACGGGGAATGTCCCCAGTAGGTCAACGAGGCCTGTTCTAAAAATCCGATTCAAAATTGTCAATGGGTTGGGGAAAATTACTGTTTCAAGGCAGGTGGGGCTTTTAAACGTGGAAAACGCAGGTTCACTAGCGGGGGCCCGGAGTTACAGGGGTTGTGGTGAGAGCCAGGGGGTTTGTTTTTCTTTCTATTAACACAAAGGTTCAGCTAGCAGGGGCCGGGGGTTAAAATTTGGGTGCGGTGAGAGCCAGGGCGGGTTTGTTCGTCATTTTTAAAACCCGCAGGACCGGCTAGCAGGACCGGTGTTACAGTGGGTGCGGTGAGACCGGGGGTGGGGCCCGGGCCCATAAATTAACACGGCAAAAAAATGCCCTTATGACACGCAACGAAAACATTCGTGCTGAAGCAGCGAGGGAAAGGGAAGTGTGAGCAAAAACCCTTACCCCTCCTCGTACACAGTCAAACCCTGTGTAGCCCCCTTTGAGTTTTTTCTCCCTCTTTTGAGAGCGCTTGCCGCCCCCAAATGATGCGGACCAATTGAGCTTCACTTGGAAAGGGCTGGGGGTTGACGCTCCTTTTCCCACCCGGGGGGCCCCCTTTTACTTGGCTTTCTTTTTCTCCGTTTTACTCAACGTTTTTTTGGGGAAATTGTCTCGTTTTGGGGGGGCGAATGTGCTCCTTTACCCCAGGGCCTCTGAAAAACCCTTTACATCTGTTCAATTTTTTCCCTGTCCCTCCCCCCCTTTTAAATTCAGAGGAATTTTTTGTGAAAGCAAATTTTGTAAAAGAAAGGGTTTTTTAGTAGTTTAATTCTAAAAAACCAAATTTTTAAAAATTTGGATGGAATCCCCCCAAAAGCCCTTTTTTTTCTCTTTTTTTTAATTGAAATTAAAGGGGTTTGTGTAAACTCCCAGGGAAATTGTTAGCTATGTTAAAAAATTTTTCCCAAAAAACAAATCATTTTGCAAAAATGTGTCCATTAACAGTGTCCAAACCAAACCCTGTGTTTGAAAAGCCCCATGCCCCATAACATTCAAAACATGCCCCTTTTCCCCACTTTTTAAACAATTGCAAAGGAACAAATGTTTTAATTAAAAAACCCAAATTTTTTTTAAAATTTGGAAACTTGTAGAAATAGTTTGTTTTTTCACAGCACCATGCCCCCAAAAATTCAAAACATCCCCTTTTGGGCCACATTTGGGAAAATTGTGAAGAAAAAATTTGTCTGTTAAAAAACCCACATTTTTTTTTTTCAAAAAAGGCCCTGTAGTTTAGCTGAAACCTCAAAAGCGCAGACCCCCAAAAAAAATTTTTAAAAATGATTTCCCTTCACCCCACTTTTAAAAAATTTGTGGGGAGAAAGGGAAAATTAAAAAGCCATTTTTTCTTTTCCCAAAAGGGACCCGGATTATAGCTGTATTAAACAGCACCATGCCCCCCAAAACCATTGACATTTGTGAAAAAATTTTGAAGATGAATTTGATTAAAGGGAAAAAACGTTTTTTTTTGAAACCCCGTGTACAATTGGGGGTTTTTTTACAGCCCCCTCCCCGGAAAAAAAAAACCCAGCAAAATGCCCTTTTTTGGGAAGGAGAAAAAAAATTTAAATAAAAAAATAATCATTTAAAAATGTTTTTTCAGAGGCCCAATTTTGTTTTAAAGAGGAATGTGAATTTAAACCCCGGCAACAATCGTTGCCCTTGGCATCGGGGGGCCATCACATCACAGAGATCCCCGCCAAAATTTCACCCTTGATAAAATCAAACGATCCACTTTTATCTGGGGGAAAGCCGGATCATTTGTCTGTAGTTTCCTCCACTGTGCAAGGGGTCCGCTCAGATATGACCCCCGGCTGGGGGGCCCGGGCCCAACACCTCTTTTGGCGTGGCGAGGGGAGCTCGGGCCATTCATCCCTTTTTGGATACCCAGAAGTCGATTGGGCCCGGGAACATACCCAAAAAAACATCGGTTTTTAAAGATCCCAAAATAGTCGGGGCACCATGATTTTAAAGGGCCGGTCTCTGTGTGTTGTATGTTTGCCCTGCTTTCCCCTTTGCTTTTGGTGAGGGGGTAAAAAAGGGATTGACAGAGGCACCCATTAGGCTTCTCCCACAATCCCCTGCTGCTGATTCTTGGCACTCAAATGCTGTAACATTCCCGACGTTTTTCCCACCGTGAAATTTGAAGAACATAAAGAAAAAAAAAAACAGATGTTTTCCAAATTGATCGTAGCACAGTTTTCCAATTCCTGTTTTTTTACTTCTATTTGGATGGGTTTCGCTTTTTTTAAGGGGTCAAGGAGGATGGCCCACCCAGTAACGGGTTGTTTCATTTTGAAGGCCTTAATGCGAAGGATCATTTTTGGGGGGAAATGGAGCTTTTCAAGCACCATGTGAGAGTTGGGCCTTGATTTCCAAAGGGCCTCTCGGTCGGGGGGCACAGCAAATAAACTTCCTAAACCCTTCCTCCTCCACCTCAAATCCTTTTGCCAACCTCTTTCCAAGGCGGGGAAACATCGGTTAACGCCCGGTTTGTCCAGGAATACCTAAATCGTCCTCCTGGGGCCCTAATTTAAAGGGCCCAGCCCTTTCTTCCCCTTCAATGCTGTACCCGGAGAGCTGAGGCGCTCCCTTTTGGAAACTTAAAGCCCTAGCCCCCCCGAAACACTGCCTAATAAAGTTGTAAAAATTTTCCCGGGCCTTCGGGTTTTCGATGGAGAAAAAAAAAGGGCCCTCTGTGTCCGCATCTGTGTCCTTTTCTCCTCCCCCGTCGCTGGTGGGCCCTGCTGTTTCAGAGTGTCCAAACGATTTTTTTCCAGAACTAAGATCACCAAAATGCTAAATGCGAAAAGGGGAAATTTCCCTGCACTAAACCCTTTTTGGGTGGCTTTTTTTAAAAAATTCAAGGAGGGAAAAGTTCTTTCACCGGGCCCCCCCCTTTCAGGGCTCAAAACCCCGAGGGGCCCCGGGCCCTTCTGATTATCAGGCCATGTGTCACCACAACTGCTAATGGCTTTTGCCACTGCTCCCAAACAATGGGCAGGGTGCATGGGGGGGGTTTAATTCCAGCGTGTTGCCCACTAAACAATGAGAGGGTTTGCCCGGGGGGGCCGGGGCTGACGCTGAAATGCAGCCTCCGGGACGAAGGGCGGGGGTGCAAACGGCGGGGGGTGTGAGTCAGACCTTGAGCCTTCCTCGCAGGCATCCAGACCCGGGGAAGCACTTTAAAAAAATTTATGGCGACGAGGGTTCTGACTTTGTGCCAGGAAAGGGGGTTGTGCCAACCCAATACCCGACCCTTAAAAGGGGGGCCCAAGGAGATTTTAAACCTTTAATCGCCCACCATTTGCCGGGCACAAGGGTTCTTGCCCACCTTAGCCAGTCTTGGCTCGTTGGAAAAGCTGCCCAAATATCCTCCTCCCCTTTGTGTTGCGGTCCCCAAAGGGACAAAATTAATTTCAAAGGGGCCTGGTCTCATGGGCCATTGGACCTTGGGGGGGAAAGAACCTGAAACCAACCCTTGCGGTTTTGAAAAGCGGGAAAACCGACCCCTGAGAGCCACTATACCCCCAAAGAAACCCTCCACCCAGCCCCCAGGGGTTTGGAAACAGAGATATAGGGGCCCTTGGCTGTGTTTACAAAGTCCATGATCAGTGGTCGGGTGGATTTCCCCCGGGGAAACACAGATGCAAAACAACCGCTTGAGATTTTAGAGGAAAACCCTGGCGGGCCCAGGGCAGGGACGGCTTTTTTGGAAAAGAAAATGCCTGCCGGCATCTGGTTTTGGGGGCAGGCAAGGGCAGGGACGTGGGGGAAACCCCACTGTGTCCACCAAGGAAAAGGGGGCCAAACTTTTCCCAAAAGGCAAAAAAGCCGGCCCAATCCCGACTTTCCCCAGGCTTTTGGTTTTGGGGAGGGGTTTGGGGTTTAAAAGTTTTTCCCTTCTGCTCCCAAACCTGGTGGGCCCAGAAGGCTGGCTGCTAAAAGGCCGCTGAATGGCGTGCAGGTCAAACTGGGGAAGGAAAAAGGGGGGTAGGCGTGTCTCTGGGGGTTGGCAAAGTAGTACTGGGAACGACGCTGGGGCTGAAGTGGGGCCCTTGACCTTGACCCCATGACCCCTTGAAAAGGACATGGGCAGCTAGGGAATGCTTGGCTTGGAAGTGGCGGAGGAGGGGGGGGAGGCGGAGACAAGGGGTTGGGACAGTGGTTGGGAACCCCGGATGGGGTGGGGCCCTTTTTTTTTCCCCAAAAGGTTTTCCCTCCATTTAATTATGGCATTCGCTGCAGTGGATTTGGCATGTTGGTGGGGGTTTTAAAAACCTTAGATTTTTTTTTCCCCTTACGATCGTTTAGGTCAAAGGGGCATATGAAAAGGGGTTGGTGAATCAGAGGCTTGATCAAAAAAGGGCCCCCAGGCTTGAGAGGTCCGGGACCTTTTTTCGAGGGCGATAACGAGGGGGCGGTGTTTCCGCGATCCCTGGGTGGGGGGGAATAACCTCAGCTGACTTGTGCGCCGCCCCCTCCCTTTTTGAGGCAGGAAACCCCTAAATGAAAAAAACATAAACCCCCTGTCTTTCCCCCCGGGCCATGTGAAGCCTCGCAAAACAAAATTTTTTTTTGCTGCAAAGACCACGGGTTGGGTCCGCAAAAGTCCCTCCCTCACATTTTAAAACAGGTGTCTTCCCCGTCCTGACATTTCGCAACCGGGGCTGCGGGGTACAAAACGACAGGGACTGCAAGGCGTTGTGACCAAAAACCACGGGAATTTTGACGATTGAACCCGCTTCCTTCTCCTCCCATGTAGGCATAGCAATTGGGCGTCAGAGAAGACAAAAAACTTTCCCCTTTTGGGCCCCTTGATCTTTTTAAATTTCTTTCTGAATTTCCAAAAACCCCCATTTTTTTCATCAAAAAGGGCTTCCCGAAAATGGAAAAAAACCACAAATGGTGGGTTAAAAAACCCAGTTGAAAATTTTGGGGGCCTTCCCCTTTTGTTGGGTGGATGCTGACGAAAGATGAAAGACGACACATTTTGGCCGGGCTGGGAGGACGAGGAGGGGAAGACTGCTGGATGCAGGTTTTTATTAACCAAAAAGAACAAAAATTGGGGAAAAGGTGTTAAATTTCTGAGATTCACAGGGGCATTGACCCACGTGAAAGAACCCCGACGGTTTCCCGGAACCGCGATCCGCTGGCTTTCGTGTTTTCCAAGCATGGAAGGGGGCCCCCTTCCCCTCCAAACCTTTTACTTCCCTGTCCACATCCCTCTTTTCTCCCTACCACCTCAGGTTTTGCTTTCCCTGTCCCGAAATATAAAAATGTAAAAGGTTTTGGAAGAGTTTTTTGACAGTCTCTTATTTTTAAAAAATGGTTTAAACACAGCTATTTTAAATCCCCCCTAATTTTAACAGCCAAACCCAGGATTTAGGAAAAAAATTGTTTCTACAAAATCTGTGAAATGTGGTTTAGGGGGAAGAACCATAACAAAAAAAATCAAAGGTTTCAAAAGAAATAATGGTTTAAAACAATTTGCGTTTCAAATGCCGATAAGGGGCCAAACTGAGACGCCCCTGAGGGGAAATAAAATGTTAAAAAAATTTATATGGATTAATTTTGGGGGGGGGCCTTTGCACCCCGACTACAGGTGTAATTTTTAGAAATATGTATAACACAAAAATGATAAAAACTGAGCTCTATGGCCAAACGAAACACAGGGCCCGCAATAAGAGTATTTTAAATGTTATATTGATTAAAATGGTGGCCTTCCACCACTGCAAAAAGCGTAAATTTTTAAACAAATATGTATAAAACAATATGCGTACAACTGAGGCTCCCCCTTTTCCCCCCAAACAAAGCACGGACTGCAAAAAAGAGGGAAAATTTTAAAAGTTTTATGGGTTAAAAATGGGGGCTTTGCCCCCCCCTGACTACAGGGATAATTTCTATTTAAATTTGTATAACCCCAATAGGGTACAACTGGGGGCTCTTTGGGGGGCAAAACAACGCCCCGGGCTTCCCAAAAAGATTTTTTAAATTTTTTATGGATTAATATACGGCCTCCCCCCAAACCCCTGAAATACAGGCATAATTTTTCTTAAACAAATATGTATAAAAACAAAATGCGAAAAACTGAGCTCTTTTCGGCAACAGACGCAAGGACTGCAATAAGAGTTTTTTAAATTTTTTATTGGTTTTAAAAAGGCGGCCTTTTTGATCCCCCACCAGGCCAATTTATAGGGAAAAATTTTTTTAACCCAATTTGCGTACCACTGACATATGCCCCCAAATAGCGCACCGACTTCAATAAAAAATAATTTTAAAAAATTATAGGGAATAAGTTATGTTCCCTTTTTTTAACACTGACAAAGCATTGATTTTTCCCAAAGGGAAATGAAAACACAGGGACAACTTCAACTCCTATCAGGGGTCTGCTGGCCAAAAAAGTGGTAAAAAACTATTTTTTTCAATCGAAGATCACAGAACACACTGAGCTGCAAAATATCTTCCTTTCAAATGCCTCTCCTCATTGCCCTTCTCTGATGAGTCGCATTTTGTGATTATTTTTTTTATATATATATATATATATATGGATGTTGACGTCTTAGATAAGAAGATTCAGAGAACAAATGTCCTGCAACTATTGCTATATATGTGTAAGTAGGTGCCATCCTGATAGGGACTAAAAACATTATTTGTGACTTGAGACTACTTCCGGCATGAACAGCAGGATCTTGTTGAAAGCATCCACATGAACATCCACTCTAAATATTTCACAGATTTGGTTGTCAGTCACAAATATTTAAAGTAGTAACAAGCAGAAGATAAAAAAGAAGCAAAGAAACATAAATATCTTTTACCCAAGCAATAGGTTTTTTTTAAATAATAGCTTTACAATAGAATCACCAGGAGATAATTGTAAACAAACTTAGCATATGGGGCAAAAGGAGAAATTATATGTATTTGTGATAAGCAAGACCACAAAAGAAATAGCATTCAAGAAATAGATGAGGATAGGTCTTTGGTAACAATGCGAAAAGTGAGGAGGAGGGCATACAACACTTTATTGGTGAGCAGAATACTGAGTCTTAGCATGTAGGAGCCAATTTACATAGAAATTCTGGAAGCAGGTTCGAGGTTCAGCAGGTTAGTTGAAGCACAATGCTGAAAGTCAAAGCCAACCATGATGGAAACAACAGCGAAAAAAATTTCAGTTAATCCTTCTATAAGGTATGGTGAAAGTGGGTGTCACTGTGTCACAGGACTGTGAATGATCTTTTTTTATTTTTTAATACTCAATAATCATCAAATCTTCTTAAATTATGGAATTCTTATATGTTCTCTAAAAAATCATCTTGAAAATGAATAAAAAAAGAACTAAGCAATGATAATTCGGGGTGAACATACTGTCGATTTCCAGTATACTTGCATGTCCACAGCAACCAGAGATAATGAGTAAATGGAGCTACTAGGGTCATACAACATGCCAGTCATTTATTTTTCTCATTCTAGTTCCCAAGTGAAGGTTAGTGACATTTATTTTAAAAGTGACTAAATCAACATATTACTCATTACTTACTTTCACCCATATGTTCCTCTGTAATGTAGTCTCTTTTTACCTCCTGATTGGTTAACCTGCTCCCACTTGACTGTCTGCCAAAAGAGAACATTGGGTCTCCACATGTCTCCACTCTCAGACACTGATGGTTGTGCTGGACTGCTGCTCTGTCTTGTTTGTTTCTTCTCTGAATATGTTAAGACGAAAGTAGTGTATGCTGTAATAAAATATAGGCTGAGCTCCAGAAATTAAAATACATATTCATGCAGCAGATATATGTATGTATTACAATTTTGATGCTGTAAGCTTTCTATGAAGCTAACTTTAAGCAAACACCTCCACCTGGACCTCCAACTGCACAGATGGTGAATGTTAGCTAAAAAAAACAATTCACACTGTGAGTGCCCCATAGACATTGCACTGGAGGGAATCCTTTTAATAAAAGTTTTCAAAAATATAAATGTTTTGAAGTATGGAATATAACAGGTGATGTTTGTTGTAAGACAACTCTTTTAATCAGGGCTGTACTGTCCACAAGGTGAATTGGCCATCCTACCTCCTCCAGAACACAAGGAGTGGCATTATACCCTGTCATATACCTGTGTCTTTTGTATTGTACATTAGGACAAAACCTCGATATACAGTTACCCCAAGGCTTACATGTATGTGTGAGCTATTGAAGGCCCTGCATAGATAAGGTCACATGACTAGACCTGTCCATGTCTAAGTTGTGCAGTGATTATGGGATCTGGTCTGGGGTCTGCATATATTCTGGCATCTGTATTACTCTGGGGCCTAGTCTGGAGTACATAGATATTCTGGGGTCTGGTATGGGATTTGTATATATTATGAGGTCTGCACTCTACATTTCTTTTGGGGTCTGGTTGAAGGTTTCAGTTCTGGGTCTGGCCTGGGTTCCGTGTTTTTGGAGGGTCCTGGTCTGGGATCTGTGTCTATTTTGAGGTCTATTTATTTTAAGATCAGTGGTCTGGAATATGTCATTTTAATTCATTAGGAGACTGTGCTTATTTTGGGGTCCGGTCTCTGTATTTATTCCGGGGGTTGTTTCTGAATACACTTTAGGATCTGTAATCATTGTAAGATGTGATTGAGTCGAATGCACTGCTTGTGAACTTGCATAGTTGAGTCACTTTGTTATGACCACTACTTTCAACGTCGACAGTGCATAGTTCATGAAGGAAGTAACTTTTTATGAGCTCAATCTAATATCAGCAGCAGACTACTAGCACTGAAAAAATAAAAAAGAACATAGGAATTTTTGGAAAAGCATTTCTGCTACTTTGAATACATTAAAAATTTATGATTTTTGATCAAAACTGTATAAGCCCACCTGCCATTGACAAGGCTACTTCAATACAGGTGGGAACCTATGCTACATCTTACATGTCATGGTGCCTGTTCAGGGAGAGTAGATTCCAGCTACAAGCTACTCTGCATTGATTTAAAAATCTGTGCAGATGGGCGGAGTACAAAAACCAAAGTGGGGGCAGCTGCTCCCCCATACAAACAGTCTAAATAAACAATGATTGGTCTGTATATCCAAAAAGTTTTTTTGTTTTTTTTTGTGCACCAATGCTCATTTTTTAAGAATAAATCTTTCTGGATGTGCAGACCAAAGATTGTTTTCCTAGACTTTTCATGAGCTGGCTTGGTGGGCATATTAGATATGTTGCTGTCATGGGAAAAAGGGAAGATTTATCAGAGTTCCAAAAAAGGATCATTATTGGCTTTCAACCCAATGGTGGCAAGATTTCTGAAAGTTTGTGAACAGTTCTCATGCTGCTGTGGTGAAAGCACTGCAAATAAGTGACATGGAAACTGTGAAGCACGGATGTGCCATCGATGTGAGAGATGAAGCTGTACAAAGGCAGACAGACACTCTACAGTGCAGCAGCTCCCTGTCAAAATGATCCAGAAGGTTACCAGACGTGTGTCTAAAACAACAGTTCAGCAAACCTTATTGTGTATAGGGCTCTAAAGCAGATTGATGGTCACTACTGACAAAATTGCATCTGCAGAAAAGGATTACATTTTTCACAACAGCATCGGAACTGGAATTCCTCTGATTGGTAAAGGGTTGTATTCTTTGAGGAGTCATGTCTTCTGCTTCATTGAATGGATAGACTTGTCAGGTCAGGTGAGAAAAATCTGTAAACAAACACTGTGTAACCATTGCTGGAAGAACACAATCCTTTGTTGAATACATTATAATCTGGGGAATATTTTGTGGCATTACCTTGGCCCACTCATTCATTTGAAAGCCATTATTAACCCCTCACCGACATATGACATATAGGTACGTCATAGTGCCGGTAAGGGGCTTTGTAGCAGGATCACAGCGCGATCCCGCTACATAGCCGCTGGATAGTGAAATAACAACATACATTTTGTATCAATTAAAATATCAAGGAAATAAAGACAAGTACAGGGGGATCCAGTCTTATCTTTCGAAAGGGGAAACGCCAAATGTTTTCATTAAAAAAAATGGAACATATCAAACAACAAATAAAAAATTGTCTAAATACTGCAATACAGATGAAAATCCTGATTTCCCCTGAACCACCCACTAAAAAAGGACAAAAACATTTAAAAAACTGCAAGAAATGAAGCAGCCCAAAAGCAAGCACGTCCACATATAACTTACCCTTCAACTGGCAGCCAAGAAGATGTAACCAATCAGGATGTGCGGGAAGAAGCCTAAAGTCAACTCGATGTCGGACTTAGCTGACAAAGTCTTGGGGCACACTCTCTCTACCAATAGAATGCAGAGATGTAGCAAGGAAAGGGTGGTGGTCAACCCTAGGTGGCACACATTCCTTGTGGTAGGTCGTCTGTGTGCAGGCTCAGACCCGCCACATTTTTTCAACTGTATGTTCATCCTCAAGACGCACATACAGTTAAAAACTATGATAGAACAGAGAGACGATAGCTCTGCCGATTGACTACTCCTGAGAGCGGGAGGCATAAGTTAGTTAAAAAAAGCGACACAGCAAGCGTAAGGCAACAATATTATCAAACCTCTGTGCTGCTGTGTCTCCTAGGCTAAAAGCCAAGGTCTTAGGCTTTAACCTTATGGCCTATTCATTTATGTGTCTGTTTTTATTTCCCTGTGTGAGGTCTGTTTAGTTTAAGGCTCTAAACTGGAATCTGTATTGACTTCGAGCTCAAGGTTCTTTATTCATTGTGGGATATGGTAGGGGTGTTAAAATGTGGCTGTCTGTGACAGTAGCTATGAGTATTAGGCCGTGTTCACACGGCTTATTCAAGCCGTAATTGCGGGCCGGATTTCGCCCGCAGTTACGGCTTGAATAAGGGGCGGGACAGGGCGGGGCGGGGGCGTGGTGGGGGATCTGCTCGCCGGCCCCATACGCGCCGTAAATAATGTGCATGTCACTTTCTCCCCCCGCGGCGGATTCGCCGAGCGGGGAGGAGCGACGGAATCCACAGTTCTCTATGAGAACTGTGGATTACCGTAATGACAGGGACGGATTGGAGCCGTACTGCAGCGCAAATCCGGCGTGCAGTACGGCTCCAATATGTGGCCAAATAAGCCGTGTGAACGGGGCCTTAGGCTACATCCAGGCTCAGACTGGACCATCGGGGAAAACCCCTAGTGGGAACCAAAGTATGGCAAACCAGGAGCTTCTTTTATTCTGCATATACTTGGGAGAGGCAGAAAGGCAGAGAGAAATAGGCAAAAAGTAAAAGACAGAGTATTAGAGCCATGTACAGTAGCTGTAATGGGGCCTCAAGAGTGGGCCCTAAGCACCCCAGTCCGACACTGGCTACGTCTACATGGCAGGGACAAAATATTAGTTGGATTCTAATTAGAATCTGACCAGTAATTTTCACTCTGTTTTTGTTTTTTGTTGTGATTTTTGCTGTGGTCTTTTGTCGTATTTTTGGATTTTGGGTGCCCCATTCAATCGAACATAAATATAGTCCACCATTTTCAAGTGATATACAGCAGATTATAGAACATGTTCTAAGTTTTTTCAAAACCAGGGATTTTGAAATCCGACCTCAGAAAATCCGAGCTGTGTAGACTACAGCTCGGATTTTCTATTGAGGTCTGTGGGGATGATTTACAGTTGGATTTTTGTGGATTCTAATTACAGATGTAGCAGAGTCTAGCTTGACTGTGATATCACGGCTTTTTGTGCTATCTGCTCTTATTTATAAACAAAGGCCATTGAAAAAGTAGAGATAACATTCTGCACCGTGATATCACGGTGCATTATCTGTTGTTTTTAGTTCTGCTACACCTGTACCGAATCTTGAAAATCCAACAGTAAATCAATGCCATGAAGACATAGCCTTGGTGACTAGATGCTTGACCTTGATTTGCCTTAAGTGTTAATGACTGTACTTCTGACTCTGTCTGTGCCTTTGATTGGTAATAACTGTATACCTGTCCCTGATTTTCTGTATGAGTTTGTGACCAAAACTATGCCGGAGTTGTAATTTTTTGTTAATCGACCTTCCCAGTATACGAAGTAAAAAGCATACTTGCCAACTTTCACAAAACATCTAGGAGTATTCTGGAAGAGGAGGAGCACTCACGCACTCCCCGGGTCGTGAAGTCTAGTGCACATACTTATAAATAGAGATGGGCAATTTGATTCTAATGAAGTGGACTTCGTTTAGAATTGCAGGAAAACTTCGGTTCTGAACGAAGTCGAAGTTTGGGGTACTTCGCGGGAATGAAGCGTGCTTTTGATTGATAAAATAGCTGCGAGCACATGGCGTTACATGGGGCAAAGAACACTGGGAGGAAGAAGGGCATAGCCTGCATGACATGTGCAGAGATTAAGCCAATCAGAGAGCGGCGGGATTCTGTGATGTCACCGCACTATATAAGTCCGGGCGCGACGCTGGGAGCTCATACCGCTCTCACTGTACTGAGTAGGGAAGGTGCTGCCGCGGCTGCTTATGATAGCTGATACTAAATAACTAATTTTTATACAGCGATTTTTGGGGGGTGTCACAGCTTGTCTCAGAGACTGCTTCTCTTTCGTTCTAATTCTGATTTTGTGGGGTATTGGAACTGAAGTCCAGTGTGCGTCCAGTGCAGCCTCATATACATTTTAATGCTATCTGCTCACAGCACATTGAATATCCAAGGGTTATCTAAGCCTGTTCCTGTTGTATTCATTTAAAGAAACAGCGTTTTTACAATCCAAATCTCACTTAATTTTTGGGTGCTCATTTCTTTTGCGCAATTTACATCCAGGGGTTAATTAAGCGTTGTTCTGCTGTTGTGGTTACTAATAGAAACTTTCTTTTTCACCACCAAAGAAGCAAATTTGCCTGTAGCATAATTCATAATCGAAGGTTAATTACAAGTTTTTCTGTTGTTGTGTTCCGTAAAATACACTCTGTTTTAACACGCTACAAAGCTGGTAATTTTTGGCAGCACATTTCTTTTGCGTAATTTACATCCAAGGGTTAACTAAGTATTTTTCTGCAGTTGAACTTAGTAAAAGAAACGTTCTTTTTCACCGCCAAAAAAGAAATTTTGCCTGTAGCATAATTCACAACCGAAGGTAAATTACAAGTTTTTCTGTTGTTGTGTACCGTAAATTACACGCCATTTTAACATGCTACAAAGCTGGTAATTTTTGCTTGCTCATTTCTTTTGCGCAATTTAGATCCAGGGGTTAATTAAGCGTTGTTCTGCTGTTGTGGTCACCAAAAAAACGTCTTTTTTTCACCGTCAAAAAGAAATTTTTCCTGTAGCATAATTCACAACCGAAGGTTAATTACAAGTTTTTTCTGTTGTTCTGTACCGTAAAATACACGCCATTTTAACACGCTACGAACGTGGCAATTTTTGGTATGCTCATTTCTTTTGCGCAATTTAGATCCAGGGTTAATTAACGTTGTTCTGCTGTTTGTGGTCACTAAAAGAAACGTTCTTCTTTTCATCGCCAAAAAAGAAATTTTGACTGTAATGGCATAAATTCACAACTGAAGGTTAATTACAAGTTTTTTTCTGTTGTTCTATACCGTAAAATACTCCCCAAATTTTAAAACACGCTACAAAGCTAGTAATTTTTGGTTGCTCATTTCTTTTGCGCAATTTAGATCCAGGGGTTAATTAAGCGTTGTTCTGCTGTTGTGGTCACTAAAATAAACGTTCTTTTTCACCTCCAAAGAGGAAATTAGGCCTGTACATAATTTTTAAATCTGAAGGTTAATTAAGCCTGTTCGGGCTTTATATTCATTTAAAATACAGTTTTTTTTAAACGGCACATACAAGTCAATTTTTTAAATGCCCCTTTGTGGACGCAATTTATATCCAAGGGTTACCCAAGCTTCTTAGGGGGTTTTAATTTGGATTTCAAATACAGGGTGTGTATTTATCATACAGATATCTTCATCAAACAAGTGTCTGTACATTTTAGAACAAACAGTATGTCAGACAGAGAGGTGGCAGGCTCTTCACCTGTGAGTGGCAGTGGCACAAACATTCCTGGAGCAGGCCCAGGTTGCAGCACAGCAAGGGAATGTAGCAGAAGGGGTCACTCGGTGAGGCCACAACTGCCGCTGTCATCTAGCGGCCGTGTGTTGTTCAGCAACCCAATGGTTCTTGATTGGTTGACTAGGTCATCCACTTCCTCCCAGATGACATCTGACAACCCCAGCCAAGAGTCGGTGGGAACGTCAGACACAACCCTTAGTTGGCATGGCCCAGGAGCGGGTCAGCAGCCCTCACCTGTCCTCAACCCGCTTCTTTCCCATCCGGTTACCTCAGCCAGAAATCTACTATGTGGTCTGGGCTCAGCACCACTATATAGCGAGGATGAACAATTTGAGGAGGGCAGTCAGCAGCTACTTGGCAGCGAAGAAATGGGGCCAATATCCCCCGCTTCTTGCAGTTGGCGGCAAAGTATAGATGTGGAGAGTGACATGGGAGGTCATGTTGTGAGGGGCAGCCTCTGCATACCCAAACTAGTGATGAGGACAGCAGTGACAATGAAACACAAATCGATGATGATGTAGCCGACCGCACTTGGGAGCCGGGTGAAGCAAGGGCTTCATCATCGTCAGGAGAAGAGGGCATCAGCCTGCGTGTCAGGCAGCGGCGCAGCCAGCAAGTGGGTTGTGTGGCCGTGAGTCAGCAGGGTAGCAGCAGTGTAAGGTCGGGAGCCAAGCGGCCACGGGTTAGAAAACCCGCTTCGCAGGTCCAAGAAAGTAGCGGCACAGGGGCTCAACGAGGCAGCGGCGGCAGTAGTCACTCAGTGCGGAGCGTTGGCAGTAAAATCAGATAATCGGCGGTGTGGCAGTTCTTTGCTAAGACACCGGAGGAGCCGAGTATGGGTATATGTAGAATCTGTGGGCAGAAAGTGAAGCGTGTCCTGGGAGCTAACGTTGGCACCACAGCCCTGCGTCAACACATGCAGCGTCACCATCCGGTGGCCTGGCAGAAACATGGCTCAGATGTGGTGGTCCATCCTGCCGCCGCAGGAACAGCAGCGCCTAGTGGCACGCATGCCATTGCAGCCAGTCAAGGCTCCACCACCTCTGCAGAAGGGAGCTGTTTCTCTTTGCCGTCATCTCCCAGTCCATATGCACTCTGCCACCCCAGTTAGAAGATCCGCTGGACTACTGGGCAGCCAAACTGGATGTGTGGCCGCAACTTGCCGAGTTTGCAGTGGAGAAGCTGTCCTGCCCGGCCAGTAGTGTGGCATCAGAGCGGGTGTTCAGTGTGGCGGGGGCCCCAAGGAGAACCCGCTTGTCCACGGCAAATGTGGAACGACTGACCTTTGTCAAGATGAATCAGGCGTGGATCGGCCAGGATTACCACACACCAATGCCTTAGGCATCAGACTACATCAGACATGACGCCTCACCCAAACTGTGAGAAATGAGTCTGGGTTCAAACTACCTGCCTCAGCCACTATTCTGATGCCGCCACCCGCCTGATTCCACACATCTGCTGCCAGTTTCTCCATCTGCCTACCACCATCTTTACCAGGGACTGGTATTGCCACCCACCTCCACACTCTGTCATTGTGCCACTCTATGACCTCATACTGCTGCTACTGTTGCTGGTGCCGTGACATCCACACTGTGTCATTGTGCCACTCTCTGACCTCATGCTGCTGCTGCCGTCACCTCCACTCTCTGTCATTGTGCCACTCTGTGGCCTACTACTGTTTTGCCACCTCCAGAATGTCATTGTGCCACTGCTTGACCTCATGCTGCTGCTGTGGCTGCTGCCGTGACCTCCACACTCTGTCATTGTGCCACTGTCTGACCTCATGCTGCTGCTGCCGTGACCTCCACTCTCTGTCATTGTGCCACTCTGTGGCCTACTACTGTTTTGCCACCTCCAGAATGTCATTGTGCCACTGCATGACCTCATGCTGCTGCTGTGGCTGCTGCCGTGACCTCCACACTCTGTCATTGTGCCACTGTCTGACCTCATGCTGCTGCTGTGGCTGCTGCCGTGACCTCCACACTGTGTCATTGGGCCACTCTGTGGCCTACTCCTGTTTTTGCCACCTCCAGAATGTCATTGTGCCACTGTCTTACCTCATGCTGCCGCTTTGGCTGCTGCCGTAACCTAAACACTGTGTCATTGTGCCACTCTGTGGCCTACTCCTGTTTTTGCCACCTCCAGAATGTCATTGTGCCACTCTCTGACCTCATGATGCTGTGGCTGCTGACATCACCTCCACACTCTGTCAGTGATGTTGCCACCTGAGCCCTCAGCTTGTTTTTTTCCAGCTTTCGCTGCCATGAATTTATCAGGCTACATTCACGCTTGAGTTTTTTAGTCAGTTCTGCCCTCTTAAGTGCCCAGGGAATTTTATAGTGAAGTGATTCTAAGAGCGACGGCAGTCATATGCGTGTCATACTAAAACACAACATTGTATGAAGACCAAACCAAGCTCCCTTTGCATATTTAAGCATGGCACAACATTCTACAGCACCCTGCAGGCTCTGTGCAGCCTGGAAATAGCTGTTTTTTAACGCGATTCGTCCCGAAGTAATTCGGACCGAAACAAATTTTGTCGGGAAATTCGACGAAGTCACCAAATCGAATTTTTGAGAACTTCGCCCATCTCTACTTATAAACCAGGTGGTGACGGGTAACGCTCCAACAGACGCTGCGCTACCACCCTGTTAAATGCAGAAGGACAGAGCCTCAGTGACACTGTCACAACTTTGTGTCATATACAAAATGCCAGCCCCTTCCTGCCTGACAGCACCCACAGTTTCTGGTACACTGCAGCAGTGTAGGGTATTTTTACCTGGTATCACTGCATATACTCAGTAACAAAGGAAAACTGAGTGACTGCTGTGGTGATGTCCAGAAAAGATAGGTGATACTGTATCTATTCCCCAAAGCAGTCAATCAGCTTTCGTATCATAAGAAAGCAGATATCAGTGGGTTCGTAAAAGAGAGCATGTCATGTAAAAATGCGGTATGGATCGTGCAAACATTTTCAGAACCGCGGTAAGCACCCTACATCAAAGAATCTCCCTGAGGCCCACTTTCAAAGGTTGCCAGGTATAGTTTTCCACAGAGTTTTCTCTAAAATTAGTTACATATTTTACTCTTTCACAGCAAAGTGTAAACTCAGAGGCCAGATCTTCAACAAAATTCTGAATGGGCATTTTTTTCCATTGCAGTGCAGGTGTATAGAAATTTTGGAAAACCTACTTACTTGACATTTTTCTTTTGCCAATAGCAGTGTTCAACATGTGGAGGGAGAAGCTTTATTTTACTTTTCACCTCAGGTAGCACAAAGACTGGGTACAACTGTGTCTTTAATAGCTTAGCCATTAAAAAAAATATCCTTCATATTACTGGGCTGTACCACAATAGTTTCTACAGCTCTAAAACATGAAGATGTATAAAGAGATGAAAAAAAAAATAAGTGACATTGGGATATATACATACACACTAGTCACACATACATATTACACACAATACAAATTACATACACACATACACATTAAACACATTAATATTTACCATCTCCTATCTATATGTGACATTCCAGAAAGTCCATGGGGAAGGATATTTCCTTAATTGTACTCTACACTTCTTTTAACTCTCTTTCCAACCTAATCTGGCAGACCTGCAGTCTATATTAAGTTACAGTATCCGGTAGAAGCTCCTGCTGGTTTAACCAAAGGCAGGACTTGGGTCATCTTAACAGCATTATGGAAGCTACATGAAATCACACTCCATGGCTCACATGCCCAAATATATGACATAACACCAGGCCACACCACTATCCATGCCTAAGCACACTCATATCATCATGCCACTTAAGTTGGGACACCCTGTTGACTTCTTTTAGGCTGTCCAGCCTATGGCCTTGAAGACTAATTGGCAGGGCAGAGAGCTCTGGCCACCATGGTTTTTAAGTACTTGCATGTCCTAAGAACACACAGTTAGAAAAGCATCCCCAGCCAAGAGATCCCGGCCATGTTCCCCGAATTCCTGAGACATATTTTCAACTCCTTATGGCCCCTATGCTTGTGTGACTCCTGGGAAACTTCCTAGTGTGCCCAATGGATAAGACAGTCCTGGGCAGTCATACTTTCAAGCACCCTTATCTTTAGCCTTACTAGCTAAATGCAACCTGTGAAAGTGCCCTGCTTGTCCCTGCACTTAGCTATGACCTCTTTTTTAGACAGTTTTCTAAAATATCTAGCGTGGAATAGAAAGTGCCTAAAAAAACATAACAAATTAATTTGGCAGCAGTTCTTGGCACAATAGAGATAGAATTCTGGCACATTTTGCTTGGTTAATCTCTTGCACTTGCACTGTAGAAGCTGAACAGTTGCTGTTCGGAACATTTAGAAGGGACCCTTTGAACAACTAAATAGCAGATTTCAGAAGTCCATTCTTCCCTTGTGGTCTTAGGGTATGTTCACACGGTCAAATTTCGTCGAACATCTCACGTCGTATTTGCGCTCTAATCTCTCATAGAGAACTATGGATTACGCCTCCTCTCCCCGGGTGTACAATTTGATCATATTGCACGCCTGGGGAGATAAGTGACATGTCACTTATTTGCGGTGCTTACTCACCGCGAATAATGACAGGTCTATGTGGCTGGAGTGCTGCCCCCCTGGCGTAATTGCGGGGCGTACTGTATGCCCTGCAATTGCGCCGTGTGAACATAGCCTTAGGGCTAGCTATGCTTTCTAGCTTTGTCATTGTAGCCATACTCTAACCAGTTTTACCATTTTCCCACAGTGGGCCATGAATAACATGTAGTTACTACTTTAGGTATCAGAATGAATTGCAACTAATATAAAATTTTCCCTGTAATGAGACTATTGAGAACAACTGAACTTTTTCAGAAAATTCTGCCATACTAGAATATATTACTCTTAGCATATTATAGTTTACGTGTTAAAGGTTCATTTACTGTTGACATTAAGGGCTAGTTGATGAAGAAAAGGGACACAGTTGGTTGCATACCCCATAAACTACTGACTCACAAGCAGTTTACACTCACTCTGTCTACTAAGTCTGTGGGTGGCTCTATAGCAGTGATTAGCATATTCAGTTTCTAGCTGAGCTGTTACTCTGACAAGTACTGGTTAGCTAATCTTCATTAAACAAAAGCTACAGGTGCTGTGAGGACTGAATGTAATGGATTTATCTGTAAACAGATGCTAATCTTGTTACAGATAATTACAGTCCCTGCCATGCTGCCTATCGCCGCACACATGCTATACTGTCTCTGCTATGCTGCCCATTCCCACACACATTATATTGTCCCTGCCATGCTGCCCATCCCCAACACATACTATACCTTCCCTGCTGTGCTGTCCATCCTCCAAAAACACTATATTGTCCCTGCCGTGCTGCCCATCCCCCCACAAATGATACTGTTCCTTCTTTGCTGCCCATCCCCATACATACTATACTGTCCCTGCCGCGCTGCCCATCCCACAAATACTATACTGTCCCTGTTGTGCTGGCCATCTCCCCACACATACCATACAGTCCCTGCCATGCTGCCAATCTCCCAAACACAATATACTGTCCCTGCCATGCTGCCTATCCCCCCATGCACACTATTCTGTCACTGCCATGCTGCCCATCCCCACACACTTTAATGTCCCTGCCATGCTGACCATCCCCGACACATACTATACCTTACCTGCTGTGCTGCCCACCCCTCACACATACTATAGAGTCCATGCTGTGCTGCCCATCCCCCACACATACTATACTCTCCCTGAACTGCTGACTATCCCCCCACCCACTATAGTGTCCCTGCCATGTTGACAATCCCCCCACATATATTATAGTGTCCCTGACTTGCTGCCCATATCCCACACACACTATACTGTCCCTGCTGTGCTGCCCATGCCCAACACACACTATACTTTCCATGCTGTGCTGTCAATCCCCCCACACATACTATACTGTCCCTGGGGTGCTACTCATCCTCCACACATACTATACTGTCCCCGCCGTGCTGCCTATGCCCCCCACACATACTTTATTGTCCCATCTGTGCTGCCCATCCCTCCAGATCACTTACCGAAGAGGGAAAAGCCAGCAGTCTTCAGTAACTCTTCAGTAACATGTGCAGCTGCGGAGAGAGGAAGGAGCAGCATTTCTCCTCTCTCTACCCAGTAGCGCACCAGGACTACGGTACTGAGTTGACAGCATCAGTATAGGTCAAATGCTGATGCTGCCATAACAAAATAGTGGCAGGGAAAGCCGATATCAAAATTTTCCCTACCGCCGCTCTGTTATCCTCAGCCAAGCTCTACATGACACTGCTGCCACCATTGTCAACAGAGGCCGAAGCAACACTCGCCTCCTGCCGCAGCCCGTTCTTGGGGGGAGGGGTAGCGACTCGCTCGGAGGCCGTGAAAATAAAATGTGTGGGGAGTGGGCAGCACAGCAGGTAAGGTATAGTATGTGTTGGGGATGGTCAGCATGGCATGGACAATATAGTGTGTGTGGGAATGGGCAGCATGGCAGGGACAGTATAGTCATACATGCCAACTCTCCCGTTTTTGGCTGGGGGGGTCCCGCTATTTGGGGTCCCCTCCCGCCCTCCCGGGGGAGTTGGCATTCCTCCTGCCGCCAGCAGGCGGCGGGGGCTCTTTAAATGGCCGCGCCGGAGTAGCGCTAGTGCGCTACTCCGGCGCTGCCGGGCCGCTCCTACAGGCGGGTGAAGCGGCCGCTGCGCCCGCTTCACCCGCCCGGAGTCTCGCTGTGCAGGGAGGATGCAGGAGGGATTGCTCCCTCCTCCCCCTCTATGTACGGCGCCGGTGTGTGCGCCGCACATACAGGTCAGCGGCGCAGGGGAAGTGACGCGCGGCTGCAGGGGAGTGACGCGCGGCTGCTCTCACTTCCCCCTGCGCCGCTGAGGAGATCGGTCGGAAGCTGGCAGCGCTGCAGGAGCCTGGTGAGGTAAGTGGATTTTATTATTTTATTTTTATTAGTTATAGAGGGGGGGGGCTCTGCCTGGCAACAATGGGGGCACTACCTGGCACCAATGGGGGCTCTTCCTGGCCACAGTGGGGGCCCGACCGGGCAACCGAGGGGACATCTACCTGGCAACAGAGGGGACATCTACCTGGCAAATGGGGGCACTACCTGGCACAATGGGGGCACTACCTGGCAACAGAGGGACATCTACCTGGCAACAGAGGGGCACTACCTGGCAACAGAGGGGGCACTACCTGGCAACAGAGGGGACATCTACCTGGCAACAGAGGGGGCACTAACTGGCAAAAGAGGGGGCACTACTGGCAACAGAGGGGACACCTACCGTGCAACAGAGGGGGCATCTCCCTGGCAACAGATGGGGCACTACCTGGCAACAATGGGGGCACTACCTGGCAACAATGGGGCACTACCTGGCAACAGAGGGGGCATCTACCTGGCAACAGAGGAGACATCTACCTGGCAACAGAGGGGGCACTACCTGGCAACAATGGGGGCATCTACCTGGCAACAGAGGGGGCACTACCTGGCAACAGAGGGGGCACTAGCTGGCAAACAATGGGGGCACTAGCTGGCAACAATGGGGGCACCTACCTGGCAACAGAGGGGACATCGACCTCGCAACAGAGAGGACATCTACCTGGCAACAGAGGGGGCATCTACCTGGCAAAAGAGGGGGCACTACCTGGCAACAGAGGGGGCATCTACCCTAGCTGGCAAACAATGGGGGCACCTGCTGGCAAACAATGGGGGCACCTGCTGGCAAACACTGCGGGCACCTCCCTGGCTAAACCCGGGGCGCACCTACCTGGCTACAGAGGGGCATCTACTTGGCTACAAGGGGGCATCTGCCTGTAAGGGGCACTACCTGCTTATGGGGGGTTACTACCTGGCTATAAGGGCATCTACCTGGCTTTCTTCCAAAGCCGTTAGGCAGTTAGGGGGAGTGGGTGTGTCTTTTGAAGGGGGCGTGGCATACCAGAAAGATGGGCGTGTCCATGCAAATTTTTGCCGCGGCGCGCTGAGCACGCCGCCGTCTAAAATCTCCTGCTCTTTCATTTTCAAAAGTTGGCAACTATGAGTATAGTGTGTGTGTGGGGATAGGCAGCTTGGCAGGAACAGTATATTGTGTTTGGGAGATTGACAGCATGGTAGGGACAGTATGGTATGTATGGGGAGATGGGCAGCACAACAGGGGCAGTATAATATATTTGGGGGATGGGCAGCACGGCAGGGAAGGTATAGTATGTTTGGGTTATGGACAGCACAGCAGGGACAGTATAGTGTGTGGGGGGATGGACAGCACCGCAGGGACAGTATAGTGTGTTTTGGGGATGGGTAACACCACAGGGAAGATATAGTATGTGTGCGGGATGGACAGCACAGCAGGGACAGTATAGTGTGTGAGTGGATGGACAGCACGGCAGGGACAGTATAGTATGTGGGGGGGATGGGCAGCACAGCAGGGACAGTATAGTATGTGGGGATGGGCAGCACGGCAGGGACAGTATAGTGTGTTTGGGGGATGGGCAGCACAGCAGGGAAGGTATAATATGTGTGGGGGATGGGCAACACAGCAGGGACAGTATAGTATGTGTGGGGGGTGGGCAGCACGACGGAAGGTATATTATGTGTGAGGGATGGACAGCATGGCAGGAACAGTATACTATGTGTGGGGGATGGGCAGCATGGCAGAAACAGTATACTATCTATGAGGGAGGGGCAGCACAGCAGGGACAGTATAGTATGTGTAAGGGATAGGCAGCACGGCAGGGACAATATAGTATGTGTGGGGGATGTGTAGCACAGCAGGGACAGTTCTGTGTGTGGGGGATGGACAGCACAGCAGGGACAAAATAGTATGTGGGGAGGATGGGCAGCACAGCAAGGACAATATAGTATGTGGGGGGTTGGGAAGCATGGCAGGGACAGTATAGTATGTGTGGGGGATGGACAGCACGGCAGGAACAGTATACTATGTGTGGGGGATGGGTAGCACGGCAGGAACAGTATACTATGTGTGGGGATGGGCAGCACAGCAGGAACAATATAGTATGTGTGGGGATGGCCAGCATGGCAGGGACAGTATAGTATTCGTGGGGGATGGGCAGCACAGCAGGGACAGTACTGTGTGTGGGCGATGAACAGCATGGCATGGACAATATAGTATGTTTGGGGGATGGGTAGCACAGCAGGGACAGTTCTGTGTGTAGGGGATGGACAGCACAGCAGGGACAATATAGTATGTGGGGGGGATGGGCAGCACTGCAAGGATAATATAGTATGTGGGGGGTCGGGAACCATGGCAGGGACAGTGTAGTATGTGTGGGGGATGGACAGCACAGCAGGAACAGTATAGTATGTGTCGAGGATAGGCAGAATGACAGGGACAGTATAGTGTGTGGGGAGGGGCAGCATGGCAGGGACAGCATAGTGTGTTTGGGAGATGGGCAGCACAGCAGGGAAGGTATAGTATGAGTGGGGGATGGGCAGCACAACAGGGAAGGTGCACTATGTGTGGGAGAAGGGCCAGCACAGCAGGGACAGTATAGTATGTGTGGGGGATGGGGAGCACGACAGGGAAGGTGTATTATGTGTGGGGGATGGGCAGCACGACAGGGACAGTATAGTATGTGTAAGGGATGGGCAGCATGTCAAAGACAGTATAGTATGTGGGGTGGTCACGCAGCACATCATGGTCAATATAGTATGTGTGGGGGATGAGCAGCACTGCAGGGACAACATAGTATGTGTGGGGGATAGGCAGCACAACAGGGAAGGTATATTATGTGTGGGGGATGGGCAGCACGGCAGGGACAGTAAAGTGTGTGGGGGGATGGATAGCACAGCATGGGCAGTATAGTATGTGTAAGGGATGGGCAGCACTGGACAATATAGCATGTGTGGGGATGGGCAGCACAGCAGGGACAGTATAGTATGTGTGGGGGATAAGCAGCACGGCAGTGACAATATAGTACGTGTGGGGGATGGGCAGCACAGCAGGGACAGTATAGTGTGTGGGGGGATGGCAGCACAGCAGGGACAGTATAGTATGTGATGGGGATGGGTAGCATGTCAAGGACTATAGTATGTGGGGGATTGCGCAGCACATCAGGGTCAGTATAGTGTGTGTGGGGTATGGGCAGCACGGCAGAGACAACATAGTATGTGAGGGGGATGGGCAGCAGGGCAGGGACAGTATACTATGTGTGTGGGATGGGCAGCACAGCAGGGACAGTATAGTATGTTTAAAGGACGGGCAGCACGGCAGGGACAATATAGTATGTGTGGGGATGGGTAGCACAGCAGGGACAGTATAGTATGTGTAAGGGATGGGCAGCATGTCAAGGACAGTATAGTATGTGGGGTGGTTGCGCAGCACATCATGGTCAGTATAGTATGTGTGGGGGATGAGCAGCACGGCAGGGACAATATAGTATGTGTGGGGGATGGGCAGCACGACAGGGACAGTATAGTATGTGTAAGGGGTGGGCAGCACGGCAGGGACAATGTAGCATGTGTGGGGATGGGCAGCACAGCAGGGACAGTGTAGTATGTGTGGGGGATGAGCAGCACGGCAGTGACAATATAGTATATGTGGGGGATGGGCAGCACGGCAGGAAAGGTATATTATGTGTGGGGTATGGGCAGCACGGCAGGGACAGTATAGTATGTGTGGGGGATGAGCAGCATGGCAGGGACAATATAGTATGTGTGGGGAATGGGCAGCATGGCAGGGACAGTATAGTGTGTGGGGGGATGGACAGCATAGCAGGGACAGTATAGTATTTGTGGGGGATGTGCAGCACGGCAAGGACAATATAGTATGTGGGGGGTGGGTTGGGCAGCACATCAGGGACAGTATACTATTTGTCAGGGATGGGCAGCACAGCAGGGTCAGTATAGTATGTGTGTGGGATTAGCAACATAGCAGGGACAATATAGTATGTGGAGGGGATGGGCAGCACCGCAGGGACAGTATAGTATGTGGGGGGATGGACAGCATAGCAGGGACAGTATAGTATGTGTGGGGGATGGGTAGCATGGCAAGGACTGTTTAATATGTGATATGTGGGGGTGTTGGGCAGCACATCAGGGACAGTATACTATGTGTCAGGGATGGGCAGCACGGCAGGGACAGTATAGTTTGTGTGGGGATGGACAGCGTGGCAGGGACAGAATAGTTTGTTTGGGGGATAGGCAGCATATCAGGGACAATATAGTATGTATGGGGGACCATATAGGGACCATATAGTATGTCATACCTGTCAAGTGTTTCTATTTTGGAGGGACAGTCCCTATTTTTAACCCTTGTCCCTCTGTCCCTCTTTGCTCTATAAATGTACCTCTTTTTCATTTTGGAAACAGATTTACATCAATAAACTTTCTTGCTTTAAAAAGTATCTGATTGCTTCCTAGCTGTATATTACATAACAACTTACCTAATATTTCATTTGGATGCAATGCAATACAGAAAATATGTCCCGTTTTGGCTAAAAAGTTGACATGTGTTTGGGCGTGGTTAGAGGCATGTCTTGGTGTGATGTCATGTGTTTGGGCGTCGTTAGAGGCATGGCCTGATGTGTAGGTTTTTGTAATCTCTAAAATTTGGGAGGTATGGTATGTGTGGGGGGTTGGGCAGCACCACAGTAACAGTATAGTTAGTGAGCAAATGGGCAGCACAACAGGGACAGGGAGTTAGGGTGAGAGAGGGGGGTTAGATTAGGGGAAGAGGAGTTAGTGTTAAGGGATGGTAGAGAGTGCAGAGTAGAGGTAGTGGTGGAGTAATGACCACACAGTTTTCCTATCTTAGAAAGCTAGGTGATATCCATCCCCCATAGGTGAGATCCAGCTAAGTTAGGGAAACTGTGTGTCATCTGTGAGGGATGGGACATCACCCAACTTTCCTTGATGCTAGGAAGACTATCCAGCAGTAAGAAAAGCTGGGTGATGCTCCAATCCCCACAAGTGACATCCAGATATCCTATAATATGAAAAATGGGTGCCACCAGTGGGGAATGGGGAATAGCCCATATTTCCTGCATGTGAGAAAATATCCAGTATCCAGGAAGGCTGTGTGACAACCATCCTCTACACAGCTTTCCTGGCTGGGGCGTCTCACAGCTTTCGTGGCCGATGAATAGACTATCCAGCCTGTGTATGTATATGTGTAAAGTTTGCTTATTTACAGGTTCCCCTTTGGAGTACTTCTGATTTGGTGGACTATGTCGGATCAATCCTGCATCTATTTTTTTAAAATAAAATGGATAACACTTGCTGCTGTTGAGGAGTGTTTATTTAAATACATTTTTTTAATGTATTTTGTCTTTTCTTTCCATTTAATTTCAGTGTTAGTAATGGATTTGTCTGACAGATGCCTCTCCATTACCATTGCTTGGCTAGGTGTCAGCCAGCTGTGGTTTATGTCACCACAAGCAGGGCTGCCATCAGAAACTTCAGGGCCCTATACAGCCAAAGTGTCTGATCCCCCCTACCTCAACCCTTCTCCCCTCAAAAAAAAAAAAAATGGTGAACGGGGTTTATTTTTATGGAACCTTTTTATGTGATATTAATGTCACATTTGGCGACATGTATGATTTTGGGCGTTTAGACGGCAATTTTTGTGCACATATAAATAGTGTAGAATGCGCCTGATTTATGAACCCAGTCCACTGCGGGTCATAGATTTAGCGCTTTCTAGCTACAAAGCGGACACTTCTGGCTCAGGTAAGCCACTTTTAAAGTGCTCTACATGTTCCAGCAGTAATGCGCCTGGATTTTCCGTACTGAAGCTATAAATGTATAGCTTTGTATGATTGTAGTGCGCCCCACCTCCTGTAGGTAGCTAGGTTAGGTAGGTCGCCCTTCAGTAGAGTAAACCATACATCCTGCAAAACTTTCTGTATTTGTAAAAAGTTGGACAGAAAGTTCTGCAGGAGGCAAACCAGACAGGAAAGTAAAGAGTTACAGCAGAGAACTATGTGCCCCCCACCTAAATACAGTGTAAGAAGTGAATGGTGTGTTCCTATTAGTACTCCAAAAGTGTGAAAAACACAGATCCAGCGGTAAGGTGAAAACAGTGCTGTATTTTATTAAATCCAACGTGCAGAGGGGTACAGGACAGAAAATAAAAACCGACACGTTTTGGGCGTAAGAAATCGCCGTTGCTCATGGTACACATATACAGACAAACTACTTAGTTAAATAGTAAAAAGGGGTGGGTCATGAAGCGACACGTCATTTCCCCCTGTCTCAAACATATATGTTAAAATATATACTTCAAACCAGCATAAACCTAATGCCTAAATATATACATACATTATCTAACTAAAGGGTACATAAAGACAGTTCATAATACATTAGTATATGTAAGCCAGATCATTATGGGAATTCAAGCCCCGTGGTGCTCTCGCTTCCAACTCGTATATCCAATGGGCTTCACGCATGCGCAAAAGGTGTTGTCGGTCTCCTCCATACTTAGAGCTTTCTATACCAAAGCATACAAAGCTCTCTATTGATCCTGCATGGATTTCTATGAAATGTTTAGCTGCTCCTGAATGGGAAGACTGACCTTTTTAATATTATTAAGAGGCTCTGATATGCGCGTTTTGAATTTCCTTATTGTACTACCAATATAGATTTTATTAAATGCAGTGCATTCAATAATGTACACTAGAAAGTCTGTATCACAATTCAAAAATGTGTTTATTTTATAAGACTTCCCTCCCTTCATGTTACCAAAGGTATCCTTTTTTTGGGTATATTTACATGTGTAGGTATATTTACATGTGTTCCTCTTACCTGCTCCTAGGAGATGGATATCTGGGACGACCTCCGGGATGTCTTGCCGCTAGCGTAGTTAACGTCTCTTCCTGGGACACCAACAGAGCTCCAATGTCACCCGAGTGCGCCCGGACCACTAACCAGTGCAGGAAGAAGTGGTCATCTTTCCCTTGTTTTTTCCTTTTTGTCCAGACTTCCAGGATGACTTCTTCTGGCCCCGACTCGTCTCTGCAGAATTTACCACACACATCTTAGAATCCTCACTTTTCAGAAGGTATATGTCCCCTCAGTTAGTAAGCTCTATAGCTCCCTCCTAAGTTAGGCAGGAATATATGGGCTCCCTCAGTAAGGCAGGTATATATGTCCCCTCAGGCAAGTAGGTATATAGGCCCCCTAAGTCAGGTATATATATATCAGCCCCCTCAGGCAGGTATTATATAGACCCCCTCAGGCAGGTATATATGTCCCCTCAGGCAGGTATATAGGCCCCCTCAGGCAGGTGGCATATAGCTCCCCTCAGGCAGGTGGTATATAGCTCCCCTCAGGCAGGTGGTATATATTCCCCCTCAGGAAGGTGGTATATAGGCCCCCCTCAGGCAGGTTTTATATAGCTCCCCTCAGGCAGGTGGTATAAAGCTCCCCTCAGGCAGGTGATATATAGGCCCCTCAGGCATGTGGTATATAGCTTAACTCAGGCAGGTTGTATATAGCTCCACTCAAGCAGATGGTATATAGCTCCCCTCAGACAGGTTTAATAAAAATAATAACACTATTACTTACCTATCCTCCTTCCCAGCCAAGCGTCCTTCTCTTTTGCCTCAACACTGACGTGTTGCTGACAATGACGTCACGCCGGGAGTGCGGGGAGCTCCTCCGGAAGCTCGTCAGCCGCACAGCCTATTAGTTATTAGGCTATGTGGCCAAGGAGAGGCAGTGGCCTTCACGGTGCCCCTGCCCAGTTTACTGTCAACCGGGCGGCAGCGGGCCCCAGTCACTAGCGGGCCGCAGTGGGCATCGATCACTAGTGGGCCGCGGCGAGCCCTGATCACACTTTGGCCCGGGCCCTGTACGGCAGTACCCCCTGTACTGCCCTATCGCCGGCCCTGACCACCAAGGCTACATAACCCCGTGGTCACTTTAGCCCAGTATCCCAAACGCATCGATGGGTACTAGAAAGAGCCAGGACCAACCATCAGAAAAATAAACTGATATTCTTTGAATGGTTGAGAATCGAGGGAGCATTACATTTGTTGGTTCGATTAAACTTGAAAATGGCCAGAAAAAGGAGAACTTTCATATGAACTAATAGTCTATTCTTGTTTCTGGGAGATGAAAAAGCAATTCCATGCGAGAAATTGCCAAAGAAAACTGAAGATTTTTTTACAACGGGTGTTAATACTCCTTCAGAGAAGAGACAACAGGCTCTAAATCCAGAGTAGAAAGAGAAGTGGGGGGCCCATCTGCAACACTGAGCAATTAAGAAAGTACATTAGAGTCTCTGGTTTGAGGGGGGGGGGGGTGGTGGGGGGGGAGGGGGGGGGGGAGGGGTGGGGGAGGGAGGTGGGGGGGGGGGGGTGGGGGGGGGGGGGGGGGGGGGGTGGGGGGGGGGGGGGGGGGGGCGGGAGGGGGGGGGGGGGGGGGGGGGGTGGGGGGGGGGGAGGGGGGGGGGGGGGGGGGGGGGGGGGGGGGGGGAGGGGGGGGGAGGGGGAATTCAACTGCAGTTTTCATGAAATGTACCGCAAAACGCTAGTGTCAACGTCTACAGTGAAGAGCGGACTCTGGGGGATTTACTGGCCTTCAGGCAGAAGTGGCAAGATATACCTTATCTGAGAGCTGGTAATAAAAGGAAAAAGATTAAAATGGGCTAAAAGAAACAAGGGGGCATGGGACAGAGGAAGAATTTGGAAAAAAAAGTGTTATTGGACAGGACGGAATAGAAGTTTGAGTGTTTTGGATCACACAGAAGAACATTTGTGAGATGCCAGATACAACTGAAAAGATGCGGGAAGAGTGCCTGACGCCATCTGTCAAGCCGGGTGGAGGGAATGTGAGGGTCTGGGGTTACTTTTGGTGGGGCTGGTAAAGCGGGAGAATTTGTACTAGGTAAAAGGGATTTTGAATAAGGAAGGATATACTTTATTTTTGCAAAGGGCCATTGCCGATACCATACCCTTGTGGACAGCATTGATTGGAGCCAATTTCATCCTGCAAACAGGACAATGCCCAATAAGACACCTCCAGTTTTGCACGAAAAAATAATTTAGGGAAGATAGCAGCAGTGGTATTCTATCTATAATGGAGTGGGCCAGAGCAGTTCACTGATTCAAACCCCTTTTAGCTGTTGTGGGCAGCAGCTTGACCGTATTGGTAAAAGTGCCCATCAAGCCAATCCCACCTTGTGGGAGGGGCTTCTGGAATCAATGGGTTGAAATTTCTCCAGATTACCTCAGAAAATTAACAGCTAAAATGTCAAAGTTCTGCAATGCTGTCATTGCTGCAAAGGGAGCATTCTTTGACAAAAGCAAAGTTTGAGGTAGAAACTTTTTATTTAAATATAAAATCATTATTTCTTAACCTTGTCAAAGTCTGGGCTATATTGATATTCATTTTGCTACTCATCTGATGAATAAAAGTATGAGTTTTCAAGGAAAACACAAATATTGTCTGAGTGACCCCAAACTTTTGCACTGACAAGCTGTAACTATATTCTCTCCTGGACGTATATAACTATTTTTTTAAATCATCAGTGTGTGCTGTGGATTCTCTATACTTATGACTACAGGGCTGCAATGTCCTTTCCTCGTGCACCTACATCACTCTAACGTGTGCTGGCCACAACAAAGACTTCATATTGGGGGTAATATCCAGTCTGCAGAGCCTGTGTACACTGGTAGCTACCACTACATGGTCACTCTATGGAGGTAATATAGAGTCTGCAAAGCCTATGTACACTGATATCTACCACTATATGTTCAGTGCATGGCGGTAATAAATGGTCTGCAGAGCCTGTGTACACTGGTGTCTACCAATATATGGTCAATGTATGGTGGTAATATTGGTCATAGTGTAATGACTTAGGTTCAGGCACACTTTAGCAGCATCTCCCAGCTCTCCTGGATGCTGATAAACTTTCTTTCAGAGTTGTTACATAGTTGGGTGCAGCAGACATGCCCTTTTGCAAAGGAGATGTGGGTTGATATGAGGGTGTGGTTATGAAAATTCTGGGTACAGCAGCTGGTAAATGGAGGCATATTCAGGTTTATTGCCTGGGGTGGCATAACCTATAAATGCAGCCCTGTGCCCTATACCATGCTGTAGCAGTTGAAGGAGAACTTGATAATACAACCCAGTCAAAGCCCCTAGGTTTCCCCAATCCTGTTGGTTAAGACAAAGGACATTACTCTCCGGTTTCTACAGGCGGCTGAGTGCCTGCACCGTGAGAGATGTGTACCCCACTCACTACATAGAGTGTCACTTAGCTGCACTGGGAATGTGTACAGTTTTTTCCAGCTTGACTTGGCAAAACAGATATTGGCAGGTGCTATTTGCACAAAAGGACCCGAAGAAGATGCTTTAATTACTTATGGGGTCTTTTCAAAGGCACCTCAAATGATTTGTGCCTTGGGGAATTTGTAATATGAATGTCTCCTCATTTATCACCAGGAAAAGGCAATGCAAATCTATGGACTCCAAAGTGAAAAGCTGTCCAACAGTTAATGACCCAAAGATATTTTTCAAAGGCTTGGTTAGAAAATTACAGCCGTTCATCAAATACTTTGCAACGGTTTAGCAGGCTTCCATAATATTGTGTTCTCCAAGGAAACCCTGGAAAGGAAGCTTAAGGTAACGGAGTATGCCAATGGATCAAGAAGTAAATGGCCTTTTGAATGTTGAAAGTGGCAGTTACTAGTTGCACCTTTTCAGGCTTATGCAGGAGATAATCTCCCTTTTGTACAGATTGACTGGAAGTTGAAGAGACCTCGGAGCTGTATTTATTCAGGGATACAGGGAAGTCATTAATGGGTAATCGCTTATGCCAGCACAAACAATAAAGGGGGAAAAAAGCAGAGAATTCAAGCTTGAACTTCTGTCGGTCATATGGGCTGTAACCAGAAAAGTTTGGGGCCACCAATCTTAATAGGAGCTGAGTTCACATGGGTCACCAACAAGTAACCCTTTAGTTTCACATAGTATGGCCAAATTAGGAGCCTTTGACAGTGCTGGATTGGCAAAGGCTTAGGATGTTCACTTAAAATGCGGTATTGGCCAGGGAAGGGACAATGGACAAATGCAGAACTGCTTCAGGTATCTGATAGAGTAGTCATGTGTTAACATAGGGATTAAATAAAGGGAGGGGTCCGAGGATCTTACAAGGTTGAGGAGTCTTTGCAAGGTTACAATTATCTTTTTGTCATGATGGATCATTTAACAAAGTTCACAGTGGCTGTCCCTACAAGAGATCAAACAGAGGGCAAGGCAGCCCAAGCTCTGTGGGAAACATTTTCCTTTTTTTTTTTTTAAATTTGGGCGGAATGTAAGTACGGGGCTGCACCAGAAGTCTGGCATGTTTCCAGCCCAAAAACTGGCACAGCCTTGTTCACTATATTTATAATCAGGTGCACTCCAAATTTAGGCGCTTTGTAATGCGCCTAAGATCAGGAGGCGTTCTGAAGGCGTGTCACACTATAAATGTATTATTCTACACATTTATGACTTTAGTATGCAAATCAGGGCAATTATCTACTGGAACATGTAGATCAATATAAAAGTGGGTGTACCTGAGCCAGAAATTGTGCTTTGTAGCTTAGAAAAGCGTTAAAATCAGGACTCGCTCAGTAGCACAGGTCTATATTCAGGTGTTTTTCTACTGCGCTAATGTGCGCAAAAAATTGTGCCTGGGTGCCAAAAAATCTCAGTTGCCCTTATGCTGGTGTATGGATGCCAAAAAAACTCATATTGTGGGTCATAGAGAAAAATCTTGCTGACTTTACCAGATTCGAAAGACTTGTATACTCCTACCATTCCCCAAGGAATGGAGGCCTATGAGCGGCTAAATCTCACATTGCTCCATATGTTGAGGGAGCGCTGGGAGGAACAGAAAGAGGAAAGATGGGCCTGATCATGTTGCCAAGCTGGTATGGGTGTGTAATAACAATGTACACTTACCACAGGCCATTCACCTTACATGTTGATTGTTTTAGGAGAAAATGGGAAAGTGCCCCTTTTAGTTCTATGATAACACCAAGCAAAGGGGAAAAAGGAGCATTGGACTCTGCTGGACGTGGATGGGAGTGGATCATAGACGGCGTTTACAAAGGATCTACAATCTGTTGTCCAATGCTTGGGTACCAAGGGGAATTGGTGATCAATTCTAAGTTTAAAGCAGTGCCCATGCAGGTGGGGAGATTGGGTGATGATGCAGGATGTTTGGTATAGGCTGGGAATGCTACAGTGGAAATGGGTACATAATCATATGAGTGGTCCTTCATTCCAACCTGATTAAACCTGGTCTTTGAAGTGCAACATCACGGCGAACCATATTCCAAAGGAGAGTACAGTGAAACCTACTGAGGACCTTATTGTGCAGGCGCAATGCATGTGGACAAGGACACTGACATTGCCCATATGTCAGCTGATATGATAACTGGTGCGGTCCTCTTACCTCCTCCTCGTGTTAACACCCTATTAGGGCGCAAGGTTGGGTCAGCAGTAAGTGAAGAAGTTAGCGAACCAGAGGTTGGGGCTGGTTCATTACGAAGTATGCCACTTCAGTGTGAGAATTTTGGGTAAGCTTCAGCCTTTTTATGAGGATTACATCAGGGCAAGTAGTGGTTGTGGGGACAGCAACTGATAGTTCCGGGGGAAGATGTAGAATGGGGGACAGTAGTTCACTTTCAGTCACTAGATGGTGAAGGGTACACTGAGGAGGCAAAAAAGTAATACAAGAACCCAGGGGAGGCAACAGAAGTCACTTAAGGGGAACATGTATGAAACTGTCATTTGGTTAGACTTTCTTTGTTGCCCATAGAAACCAATCAGAGCACCCGCTTCATTCTTTCAGGCATAGACAAAATGTAAGGGGAACTTGATTGGTTGCTATGGGCAAGAAAGAAAAAGTCTTAGACCCAAGATCAGTTTTATTACAGTGGCCCTTAGTGGCCCGTTTTGGGGGCACCAGAGAAGCAGGAATATTCAAGGGAGACAATACAGTAAGACCAGAGCTCAAAGAAAAAAGGAACTGATAGTAAAGTGTAATGGACTGTGAGCAAATATCACATATAACAAAAGGAAGGGATATGTGTGGACACTGGGGAGGTCTCCCACAGGCATGCAGCCGAAAGAACAGGACTGGTGCTTTGTGTGTAGGGGCCCTGAATTGGAACTATTATAGAATATTATGAGGAAGCTCTGTTACCGCAAAGTTTGTTAGAAGAAAAATAAAGATAAAATTCAGTAACTCTCAGTTTATTTTAAAGAAACAATTGTGGACGATTCTGACTTGCACATGACACCTCTAAACAGGTTTTGGCCACTCTAGATAGCTTGAATTCTTCTTTGCAAAATAGCTATAGGTCAGGTCAGTGTGGTTGGCGAAACTTTTGTGAACAACAATTTTTCAATTAATGAGATTCTCAAAGAGATTCAGGTCTGGACTTTGGGACTGGGGCCTATTATTAAACACAATGGAGTATATTTGATTTAAAACCATTTCATTGTAGTTTGGCTGTATGTTTGGGTTCATTGTTTTGCTGGGAAGGTGAACCTGTGCCCCTTTTCAAGTCATTTGCAGCCTCTTAATAGGGTTTTCCTCTAGGATTGCAATGTATTTTGTTTCATCACATATTCCCATCACATTCTGACAAAACTTCCCCCAGTCCTGCTGAAATATGTGTTTTAGGGTGGATGATGGTTAGTGTTGGTCTCCTTCACACATAGCATTTGACAATTAGGACAAAAAGTTAAAGTTTTGGGCTCATCTGAGCAGTAGCACCCTCTTCCTCATGTTTGGTGGGTTCTCTACATAGATTTTTGCAAACTGGACATATGGGACTTTTATGACTTGATTTCAAATATGGCTTTCTTCTTGGACAATCTTCCATGGAAGGACAGATTTCAGAAGTTACACAAAACCAAATGGTAGGTCCGGTAGGTCGGATTATCCAATCTGAGCTGTGGATCTCTAGGCTACTTCAGAGTGACGTTAGGGCCCCTTTGCTGCTTTTCTATTACTGCTCTTCGTGCCTTGAACTGTCATTTTTGGAGGAGTGGCAAATTGGCATTGTATGTTAAGCAATTGGTGCCATAACTCCATTCCATTTACAAAATGGTGGAATTGAAACAGGGTTCCACAAGGATTTCAGAGCTTTTTTTTTTTTTAAACCCATCCCTGCAATTACTTTGCCACAAACTATGTCTTGAGCTGATCGGGTGGTGTTCTTTGGTTTTTATAATGCTGTTTTTATACTTAATTTTATTACATTAGCTCTGTGGTCTCTCAAAACCAGTGAAGTTATACTGGAATAAGCCTACATTTCAGATGTTTTACTTATTTACTAATTCAGGTGATTCTAAAGAAGAATTGTCACCCACTGGATTTTATTTCGGGTTTTTTAGAAATAAAGGAGGGCTGGATAGTATGCAGCCCCATTTTTAGTTTTTTATTTGCAAAAAAATATGGGAAAAGTATTATCATATTCTTTACTCTTCACAAATACTAGATACTTTGTGTTCTTCTATCACATAAAATAAACTATAAAATATATTTAAGTTTGTGGCTGTAACTTTTTAAAAATGAGGAAAAAGCTTCAATGTTCAGGATGAATACTTTGTAACTCAATGTAGATACTGCATATGCATTCACATAATGAATTTTTCTTTGTAGGCATTACCATGTTTCTGTCATCAACATCAGCCTATTTCCAGATCCAGGAGGGCAGCAGAAGGAGTACTTAAATTCATTAATCCCAACTGGATGGGTCAATTAAAAACAAATTGTAGGATACAGGATAAACAAAATACTGACTTCCTTTGTACACACTGTATAATAGAAATGAAAAACCAACCAAGGATGGGTAGAATTAATACCATGGTGGGGTGTCCTTTTATACCACAGTTCTTTAAACATAAAACAGTTTTACTGGCAGTGCCAAGTATTCTTGCATATAAGTCTAACAAAGGTAAATGTACGTATCTATGGGTTAAGCGAGTTTTTCAGCACAAAAAATGTGCTGATAAATCGGACCTCGGTTTTACATCGAATCACTGTCGGGCTCGGGGCTGCGATGGGCCCGGGCACCGGAGGGACAATTCAGCTATATGCGACTCCCTCCAGGGAGCGCATATAAACTGAAGGACCGGATCTAAGGACCCACAGGGTCCGGGCACTGCCGTGGGCCGGGCAACAGTCCAGCGATCCCTTCACCTTTATGAGATACTCCTGGAGCGCATATAGGTGAAGGAGAAATCCTGCAGAGTAGAGAGCGAAAGCGCTTCCTGCCCCGCAGTGGACTTCTGTGACGGCGCAGACTCGCGGTGTCCGGGAAGTTGACAGCACTGGATGGTGTGTCATCTCGCTGCGTGCGCGGCCTGATGAACTCATCATTGCCTGTGCCCAAGGGAAGACGGAGCTGGGGGCCAGGCGGCGGAGCAGTTGGGGTGCAAGGTAAAGTTGGCATTTACTTTTTGTTTATTTTTTTTAAACCTGCTTAGATGCTTGCCTGAGGGGATATAAATCTGACTGTAACCTACCTTTATGGACTAAAAAACTCCATATAACCACCGTATAATCCTACCTATAGGGACAAAACCTGCCTATAACCCACCTTATAACCTACCGTATATGATATAACCTGCTTTAATACCTATAGGGACATAAACTGCCTATAAAACCCACATATAAAACTTCCGTTAGGACGTAAAACCTGTCTATAAAACCTGGCCTATACCTACCTATGCGGGAACATAAACCTGCCTTTTACCTGCCTATGGGGAACATAACTGCCTATAGGGACTTATGCCTGCCTTGTACCTGCTTATGAGTTCATATAGCAGACGATAACTTGCCCATGGGGGGAAATATACTGCCTTCAATGCGTATGGGGTCATTAAACTGACCTATACCTTCATATAGGAGGACTTTAAAATTGACTATACCTGACTCATGGGGTCATGTATACTGACTATACCTGCCTGATGAGGGGACATTAAAGCTGGCCTTTATGGCCTATGGGGGACATTAAACTGGCTATAGAGGAAATTGAAATGCCTATATCCAGGCCTATGGGTTTGACATTAAAAACTGCCTATACTTGCCTTGTTATTTTATTATTGGTATTATTTTTATTTTTAAAAATTTACCAGTAGCGGTGCATTTCTCCACCTAGGCTTATACTCGAGTCAATAAGACTGCGTTCACAAGGAAGGACAAATACGTCCGGGTTTCGCGGGGGGGGCGGCTTTTCCTCCGCGATGAGCGGAGTAGAGCCATCCCCTCTCAATTGAGGTGTTCGGATTCTGTCGGAAACCGGATGGAAGAATGCACATGCTCAATGTTTTTGAGCGGGACCGTTGTGCTCATTTTCGACCAGTTTTTCAGGTGGTTCTGAAAATCGCAAACCGGCTGAAAAACCGGCCGAAAATCCCTTGCCGTCGGGGATAATGCCATAAGCTTTCCATTTTTTTTGTGGCAAAAAGGTAGGTGACTCCGTTATATTTTTTTTCGGGCGGCTTAATATCGAGTATATACGGTATTTTATTTCCCCTGTGCCTGGGAGACTGGTACCTTACAGTCAATTTACAGGTGCTTCTCAATAAATTAGAATACTCAGGCCAAAAGTTGTTTTTTTTTGTAATTTTATTCAAAAAAGTGAAAAACTTGTATGTTTATTATAGGAGTCATCACAAAAGATGAACTTCTTCAAGTGTTTATTTATGTTTAATCTGGGATGATTATGACTTAAGCCCAGGAAAAACCCAAAAAAAGTCATTTTCTCGAAATTTAGCATTATTAATATGAAACAACTGTGAATATTTTTGGAACACAGGAATGTTGGGCCACATGAAAAGCATGTACAGTAAATGCACTCAATACTTGGTCGGGGCTCCTTTTGCATGAATGACTGCAATAATGCGGTGTGGCATGGAGATGATCAGAGGTGGCTCTGCAGAGGTGTTATGGAAGCCCAGGATCCTTTGATAACAGCAGCCAGTCATTTACATTGGTAGGGTTGGTGTCTCTCATCTTTCCCTCTTGGACACAATACCCCATAGATGTCTCTATGGGGTGTTTAAGGTTCTGGCAAGTTGCTGGTCAACTTAGCACAATGATACTGTGGCTTTTAAACCGGTATGGTACTTTTGGGCAGTGTGTGGACAAGGTGCCAAGTCCGGCTGGAAAATGTAGTCAGTTTCTAAAAAGCTTGTTGGCAGAAGGAAGCATGAAGTGTTCTAAAATTTCCTGGTAGATGGCTGCGCTGACTTTGGTCTTCATAAATAGTGTTGAGCGATTGTCACGGGTGCCCCGCGCCTCGGGCCTGGGAACCGCGGGCGGCAACACGTGTCTGCCCTCCCGGGTGTGTGCCGGGCCCGGGGCGCGGGAGTCTGGTCCACAGGAGAGTGGACGGTCCGCGGCGCACAGGGATCACCTGACCTCGTTCCTGTCCCGGTCGCGCACTCTGCCGGCCGAGGGCGCGCGGGACCGTCCTCTAAGGGCGTGGCGTGCTCGTTCTCGAATATTTAAAAGGGCCAGCGTCCCTTTTAAATTGGGCTAATTGTCCAAACGCCTACTCTATTTAAGGTTTACTCTACTGTCACTCTGTGCCTGGATTATTGTTGCCTCTTGCCTTAGTAAAGCGGTTCCCTAAGGGGGGTATATTCTCGCTTACGTGTACCAGACTCTTGCTACGTTTCTCGGAATCCGAACCTCTGCCGCCAGCATGACCCTTCTGCTTGTCCACAGACCACGTACCTTTGCGACTGCCTGACCGCCTGCCTCCTACGACTTACGATTCTAGGACTACGACTCTGTACACGCTGCACATCGGGTGCACCGCAGCAGGGTCACGTCAGGGGCAGACCGTGTTAGCCTCACGCCGCAGCAAGTCCATCCCGCTTTGGGCGGGGCTTGGTGGGAAAAAATGGGGTATTAGATTCAGTTTCCCGGCGTGGCTTAACTACCATTGCTTTGGGTGGGACCAGCGGATCCACTCCCCAGCCGTTACAGTTAGATCCAGCCATGGATCACGCCAAATGCCCCTGCCAATAGCGGTCGCAGATTTCCGTCCAATGTCGGCCCAACAGTCGCAACAAGATATGCAACAAGCTCAGCAACTGGGGACAGCTGTCCGCCATGATGCGCCAACTCCTGGCGTCCCAGCAGCTAGCAAACCTGTCTGTGCGGCCGGTGTCTTCTTCTCATCCCGGCCGTCTTCACTGGGGCAAAAGAGGGTCGAAAGCTTTCGCCCTTCACTGCCTTCCAAGTTTGATGAGGGACTAGTAGCTCTGTTGAGGTTTCGTCACGCAGTGTCCATGCACGTGGAGTTGCTGCCGATCAGTTTCCCTCGGAAAGGTCAAAAGGTGGCGTGGTGAGGTCTGCTTTTCCGGAAAGGACCTATCCTGGGCGACGCCCTTTTTTGGGACCGTAACGGAAACCCTGTGGGAAGCAGTTCTAAAAAGGCCTTCTCATGAATTCCGCAGCATTTTCGAGGAGCCTGCTACGAGGCATCTTCCGCAGAGACGGAGCTGCTAAATTTAGCAGGGGACTTACTTTGTAGGGGATTATGCAGTTCTAATTCCGCACCTAGCCTCCGAGCTGACCTGGAATGACGCCGCTCGCTGTGCTACATTTAAGAAGGGTACTGTTTCTAGAGAGTAAAAGGACGTTCGCAGCCAGAGGATTCCTCCCACGTGTTGAGTGAGTATCCATCTAGCCACTCGCATAGGGGGGGGGTGAAAAAACGTGCGTTTGGGAGAGACAGCAGGAGCTCCTAGTCAGGAGCGGGACTGGCACAAAACCCGACGTTTATCTCGTCTGGGCTCCAGTATTTCAGGAGATCTCTGTGCGACTCCTCCACAGGTCGTCCATGAAAGATACCTTGCAGGTGGACCGGGCTATTCGCCCGCCTCGCAGTCGGAAGCTGGTCCCGGTCGCAGGCTGGAGAAAACCTTGCTCTTACTGCGCCAGTTAGCCGGGGACCATTTTCGCAGGAGTGTCCGCAGCGTCCTCAGCGGCGGGAAACGCTCGCTCCTAGGGGTGTTAGGAGAGGCGTCCTATGGTGCTCAGCCAATCTCTCCATGATGTGTTGCCAGTGGAGGTAACACGGAAGCGGGGTCTCATCTCTACGGGCCTCTGCCTTCCTGGACTCGGGTTCCGCCGGGAACTTTATTATGCCGCTCTGGTGTCATGCTACTCTTGCCGGTGATCGTTGGAAAAGCCGTTGCTTATCTCTTCGTCAGTGGGGGAGCTCCTAGCGACTCCCTTCGGTTTATCACCAGGCCAGTGACCTCTGTGTTGGGGTCCTGCACAATAGAAGATCTTCCTTCAACGTTTTGCCTCGGCGTTCTTCAGCGATCCTGTTGGGGGTACCTGGTTGCAACGGCACACCCTACGCTTGGCGGAAGACAGGCGGAAAGTCTTCATTGGGGTTCGGAGTGCCAGGAACTTTGTTTTGGTGGCACCACCGCCCGGTGTCATCGCTCTTCCCCAGTCGGTCCGTCAGGCTTCTACAAGGGTCCTGCCCTGCGAGTACCAGGATTTTGGAGAGTGTTCTCGGAGAAACAGGCTGGAGAAAGTTACCTCATCATCGGCCGTATGGATGTCCCAGTGCCTCCTTCCGGGGACAGCTCCACGGGGTTGGGTCTTCCTCTCTTGTGCCCGAGGACCAGGCCAGTCGGCCTAACTACAGGAGTAATTGGTCAAAAGTGAATTCATACGCAAAATCCTCCTCGCCTCTCGGAGCGGCTATCTTTTCGTCCAGAAAAATGACTGTTCGCTTCGCCTGTGCATTGGATTTACAAGGGGCTAAAACAATCACCGGTTGAAGAATCGCTACCCTTTACCCTGTATCTGCAGCTCTGTCGAGACCGCCTCCGTGGTGCCAGGGTCTTCACCCAAATCTAGATCTACGTGGAGCTTAACAACCTCATCAGAATTCGTGAGGGGGGATGAGTGGGAAAACGGCATTCACACACGGGTACGGGCTTTTCTATTATCGCGTGATTGCCTTGGGGCCGGTGCAAACGCCCCGGCGTTTTTCAGGGAGTTTGTCAATGACATTTTTCGGGACTTTGCTGTTACACATGCGTCATTGTATACCTGGACGACATTTTGAATTTTTATCCTGACCTACAGGGACCCACCACAGAAGTACGCCTGGTACTACGGGACACCTCCGGGAACAACCGACTGTTTGCCATTTGGAAAAGTGTGTCTTCCAACCAGGCCAGCCTTTCCTGTACCTGGGGTAAACAGAGTCTCTGTTCGAGATCTTCAGAGGGATCCTGCGAAAACTCTATTGCGATTCCAGCAGTGGCCGCGATCTTGTGGTCTCCGGGCGATTCAACGTTTTATAGATTCGCAAACTATCTTCTCGGCAGTGTATTCCCCTCATTTTCTAAGTTGGTGGCTACCATCGTGGCTCTCACCAGGAAGTAACGCTAATCCTAAAATGTTGGGCCCCATCTGCCGAGGAAAGCGTTTTTTCTGGTGGTGATCCGATGGGAGCCCCAACGTAGAAAAAAGTGGGGAATAAAAACTGCCGTTAGAAGTTGGCGAATCGTAAAAATCGTTGAATCGCCCGGTGACGACAGATAGCGGCCTCTGTGGACGAGGTTGAGTTTCGCCAGGATCCATTCTGAAAGATCTCGATCGAGACTATGTACCCCAGGGACAGGAAGGCTGGCCTGGTGGAAGCAGCACTTTTCCACTTGGCATTATCAGTCGGTTGTCCGGGGAGGAGTAGTGTTGTCGTAGGACTCCCTGGCGTACTTGTCTGTGGGTGGGTCTGCTAGGTCAGGAGATTAAAAAATCAAATTGTCGTCCAGGTTATACAAATGACGCAGGTGGTACAGCAAGTTCCCGAAAACATGTTTTGACAAACTCCAGGAAAACCGGCCGGGGCGTTGCACAGGCATAAGGATCAACGAGATATTCGAAATTGCCCGTCCCGTGTGTTGAATGGCGTTTTTCCACTCATTCCCCTCAGAATTCTGATGAGGTTGTGAGGCTTCCACGTAGATCTAATTTTGGTGAAGACCTGGTTCCACGGAGGGCGCGTCGAAGAGCTCAGATAATCGAGGGGTAAAAGGGGTTAGCGAATTTTCACGTGATCTTGTTTAGCCCCTCTGTAATTCAATGGCTCAGGCGATAGCGAACAGTCTTTTTTACTGGACGAAGAAGAAGTCCGGCTCCGGCAGGCGAGGAGGATTTGCGTATGGTATCCTTTTGACAAATTCTCCTGTATGTAGGCCGAACATGCCTGGATTCTGGGCACCTTTTTTTTTCCCTTTTTAGGATTGGGACAGAGAGAGGATTGACCCTTCCCCGTGGAGGGGCTGGTCCGGGAAGGAGGTCTATGGGGACAGTCATAGGCCGATGAGGAGGGATACTTCTCAGCCTGTTTCTACGAGAAACACATCTCCAAAATCCTGTGTTACTCCGCTGGCAGACCCTGTATAGAAGCCTGTCGGAAGGACTGGGGAGGAGCGATGGAAACACGGGCGTGGTGCCAACAAAACCAAAGTTCTGGCACTCCGAACCCCAATGAACGGAGCTTCGCCTGTCTTCCTGTTCACGCGTAGGGGGTGGGTTGAACAGGGTAGCCCAAAGGATCGCTGAAGAAAGCGCGAGGCAGAAAACGGTGGGAAGGAGATCTTCTATGTGGGCAGGGACCCCACACAGAGGGTCAATTGGCCTGGTGATTAAAGAATGGAAGTCGTGAGGAGGCTCCCAACTGACGGAGAAGAGATTAAAGCAAGGCTTTTCCAGACGGATCACGGCAAGTGGAAGCATGGACACCAGAGCGCAGGAAAAAGTTCCCGGCGGAAACCCGAGTCAGGTAGGCAGAGGCCGTAGAGATTGACCGCTCACGTGGTTACCTCATTTGCAAAACAGTCATGGAGTGGAAGTGCTGATGCACCTAAGGGGACGCCTCTCCTACCAGCCTGAGGTGCGAGCGTTTTCCCGGCCGCTGAGGACGCGGCGGACAAATCTCTGCGAAAAATGGTCCGGGGACTGGCGCAGTAGAGGCAGAGGTTCTCCAGCTGCGACGGGGTCAGCTAGACTCAGACAAATGGTGCCGGTTCCTCATGCATGGGTTCTTTTCAGTGGGTACGACTGTGGAGGAGGCCGGGCAGCAGAGATCTCTGAAATACTGGAGCCAGACGATAAAAACGTGGGTTTGTGCCAAGTCCAGCTCCGGAGGAGGCTCTGCTTGGTCTCTCCGCCAAAAACGCTGTTCTTTGCGAGTGGCTTGATGGATGAGCTCACTCAAACGGTGGGAGATACTTCTGGCTGGAGAGCGTCCTTTTACTTGCTAGGAACAGACCTTCTTAAATGTAGCACAGAGAGCGGGCGTCATTCCAGGTCAGTCGGAGGGCTAGGGTGCGGAATTGAACTGCCATTAATCCCTTATAGAGTGGGTGTCCCCTTGGCGTAGATTTAGCAGCGCCGTCTTGCGGGAGTGTCGTGAGTGCTCCGCGAAAATTGTGCGGAATTCAGTGAGGAAGGCCTTTTTAGATCTGCGGTTCAAGGGTCGTTACGGTCCCAAAAAAGGCGGTCGCCCAGGCTAGGGCCTTTCCGGAAAAGCAGGAACTCACCACGCACCTTTGACCTTTTAGAGGGGAAAAACATGATCGGCCATTCAACTCCTCGTGCAGGCGCACTGCGTGACGGACAACCTTACAGAGCCTTTTCGGTAGTCCCCATCAAACTTGGGAAGGCAGTGGAAGGCGAAGCTTGGACCCACGTTGCCAGTGAGAGGCCGGGGCTAGAAGAAAGAACACCTGGCGCAGAGACAGGTTTGCTGCTGTGGGGACGCCAGGAGTTGGGCCATCATGGCGGGTCAAGATGTCCCAGTTGCTGAGATTGGTTGCGATATCTGTTGCGAATGTTTGGGGCGACAGTGGACGTGAAATCTGCGAGCTTGGCAGGGGCACTTTGGGGGTTCCTTGGGCTGGATTAAGAACTGTACGGCTGGGTTTTTTAGTGGATCCGTGGGTTCCACCCGCAAGCAAATGGTTGTTATAGCCACGGGGGAACGGGAACCTTAAGTAGCCCCAATTTTTCACCAGAGGGGCCCGGCAAAGCGGATGGATTGCTGCGGCGTGTGTCGTCGAGGCTACCAGGTGTTTGCCCACTTGAACGTGACCTGCCCTGCGGTGGCAGCCGAGGTGCAGCGTGGTACGAGTCGTAGTCGAGAAATGTAGTCGTAGGAGGCAGGCGGTCAGGGTGGTCGGCAAATGGTTTCCGGTGGTCGTGGGACAGGCTGGAAGGGTCATGGCTGGCGGCAGAGGTTCGGTAGTCGAAGAAATAACGTTGCAAGAGGTCGGGTTACACGGTATTAAGGCGAGAATATATTACTTTAGGGGAAACGCTTTAGTTAAGGCACGAGGCAAATAGATCCAGCACAGAGAGACAGTGAGGGAGTAACCTTAAATAGAGGGAGGCGTTTTGGCAATTAGCCAATTAAAGGGGACGGCTGGCCCTTTAAATATTTCGAGAGAACGAGCACGCACGCGCCTTAGAGGACGGGCACGCGCGCCTCGGGCCGGGCAGAGGGTGGGTGGGGGGTGGGGGAGGCGGGACGGGAAGGAACGAGGTCAGGTGAGTCCCCGTGCGCCGCGGGGCCGTCACTCGTCTGTGGAACCAAGCGTGCGCGTTCCCGGCCCGGGCCACACTCCCGGGGGGTAGGCCAGACACGGGTGGCCCGCGAGTCCGCAGGCGAGGAGTGGTGGCACCCGTTGACAATCGCTAAACACTATTTATGAAGGACCAAAGTCAGCGCAGCCTCTAACCAGGAAATTTTAGAACACTTCTGCTTCTCTTCTGCCAAACAAGTTTTTAGAAACTGAAATTTTTCCTTTTCCAGCAGGACTTGGCACCTGTCTCATGCCTAAATAGTACCAATTCCTGGGTTTAAAAAGCCCACTGTATATTGTGCTTGATTGACCAGCAACACTTGCCAGTCCTTAAACCATAGAAATCTATTGGGGTATTGTCAAGAGGTAGATGAGAGACACCAGAACTAAACAATGTAAGGAGAGTGGCTGCTGTGTTATCCCAACAGGATCCTGGGCTTCTATAACACCTCTGCTGAGCCACCTCTGATATATCCATGGCCACACCGCATTATTGAGTCATTCATGAAAGGGAGCCCGAACCAAGTATTGAGTGCATTTTATGTAACAGGTTTTCATTGGCCAAAACTTTACCTGTGTATCCAAAATAAATTGTTCACTGAGGTTGGTTTCATATAATATTCTAATTTTATGAGAAATTGAACTTTTGGGTTTTTCCTGGGTGTACGTCATAATCATCCAGATAAATCATAAATAAAACACTTGATGTAAGTTACTTGTTTGGTGATGAATCTTATTATAATATACAAGAGTTTCACTTTTTGAATAAAATTACTAAAAAAAAAACATAACTTTTGGCGTGATATTCTAATTTATTTGAGATAAGCACCTGTAAAATGATGTAGAGTACCAGTCTCCCGGCAAGGGGAATAGAAAATACAAGTATATACTCGAGTATAAGCGACCCGAATATAAGGGATGGGGCACTACTTTTGCCACAAAAAAAAAATGGGAGTTAGGGCATGTCCCACGGCACAGGGTTTTTCGGCCGGTTTTTCCGCAGGTTTGCGGATTTTCAGCCACCTGAAAAAGCTGGCTCGAAAATGAGCACAAACCGGTTCAGCTCAAAAAATAACATTGAGCATGTTCATTCTTTCCCGGTTCCGGACAGATAGAACAACCTCAATGGGAGAGGGTGAGGGCTCTTCTCCGTATCGCGGTAGAAAAAGCCGCACCACCCGCGAAAACCGGGGAAGGTTTTTGTCCTGTGCCGTCGTGAACGCCCCCCAGGTTATTGACTGAGTATAAGCTAGGGTGGAGAAAATGGCAACGGTACTGGTAACTTTTAATAAAATAAAAATAGTTACCAATAAAAAATTACTTAGGCAAGTATAGGCAGGTTTAATGTCAACCCAAGGCTGGTATAGGCAGTTCAATGTCCTCTATAGGCAGTTTAATGGCCCCCATAGGCGGGTATTGGCTGGCTTCTGTCCTCATAGGCAGGTTATAGTCAGTATTTATGTCCCATAGGCCAGGTATAGTCAATTTATTGTCCTTATGGGAAAGGTTTTGTCAGTTTAATGCCCCCATGGGAGGTGTGGCGGGTATATTTCCCCCATGGGAAGTTTGGTGCTTTTTTGTACCATAAGGGTTTTTAAAGGGCGGGCATTTCCCTATAGGCAGGTTATTCCCCATAGCGGGTAAGGAGGGTTTTATGCCCCCATGGTGGGGTTATAGGCGGGTTATAGACATTTTAGCCCCTATAGTAAGGGTTTATTTTAGCAGGTTTATATCCCTATAGGAGGTTATAGGGGGTTATAGGCGGTTTATGTCCTATAGGTGGTTAAGGGGGTTTATAGGCATTTATGTCCTTTAGGTTTGGTACAGGCAATTTAAACCCCCACGGGCATCTAAGAGGGTTTAAAAAAATAAAAAAAGTAGCAACTTACCTTCCCCCCATGCTCCGCCCCCTGGCCGCTCGTCCGTCTTTTTGGCACGCAGGTGATTCATCAGGCCCCCCGCACGCGGGTTTAAAAACCCCACCAGCCAGTTGGCAACTGGGGACAGCCGCGAGTCGCCCGTCCGGATACTGGGGGGCAGGAAGCGCTCGCTTCTGTCTGCAGTGATTTCTTTTCACCTTTATGCGCTGGAGGAGTGCATATGGGTGAAGGATCGTTTTGACTGTGCCCGGGCCACGGCGTGCCGGACACTGGGGCTATGGGGCCTTCTTATTCCCCCCCCCGAGGATCGCATATAGCTGTTTTTGTCCCTGCCGTCTCGGCCATGCAGCGCCCGACCCCGACATGTTGAGTATAACCGGAGGTGGGATTTTTCAGCACATTTTTTGTGCTAAAAATCGGTTTTTATACTCCGTAATAGGTACTTTCCCTTTGGTAGACTTTTCAAAATACTTGGCCCCCAAAAAAAAACTGTTTTTTAAAAAGACTTGTATAAAAGGAAACCCAACCATGTAGTAATTGTACCAATCGGTTGGGGTTTCTTTTATTTATACAGTTGTAACAGGATGCATATTTTGTTAGTTATTACAATTTTTTAAGTGCCCCTATTGGGCATTTAATAGATTTTAGTCTTTTTGGGGTGACCCGGGGAGCTGAAGGCGATTTGGGATGACAGAAACATGTATGCTACATAGTAAAATTAATTAGGGGGCAGATGCAGCTATCTACAGTGATTACAAAAGTATTAACTGAACTTTTAAGCTTTTCCCATTTTTTAAAGTGCCACAAATTTAAAAATTTTTTTATTGTTATTTTTTATGTGATAGAAAAAACACAAAAAACAATATTGTAAGGAAAGAATATATACATAATTTCCCCTTTTTTCAATAAAAAAAAAAAAAAGTGGGGGTGAACTACCACCCTCCTTACTCTAATATCCCTAAATAAAATCCTTGTGCCCAAAATTTTTTTAAAAAGTCCCCAAATTAGTAAATAGAGTACTTTGAGTAGGTTATTCTCAGTATAACTTCAGCTTTTTTTGGGAGACCAAGAGAAGTTAGGAAAAAAAATTAAAAAACAGCATATAAAAAACCAAAGAACACACCCGATAGCTAAGACATAGTTGTGGAAAAGTGTATTGCAGGTTGGGTTTAAAAAAAAAAAAAGTCCTGAATATTTTGTGGAAACCCTTTTTAAATCCACAATTTGTAAAGGGAAGGTGTATGGCACAATTGCTAACCTAAATTTGACATGGCCACTTCCTAAAATGATGTTAAAGGCAAGAAGGCAGTTTTTAGAAAAGCACAAAGGGGCCTACGTCATCTAAAGTACTGGGGAATCCACAGCTCAATTGGATAATCGCCCTACCGGACAACCATTTTGTTACTTCTGAAATCTGGGCCTTTTGGAAGAGGTCAAAAAGAAAGCCATTTTTGAAATCATGCATAAAAATCCCCTTTTGCTTTTTTCAAAAAAATAAGGGGGACGCCACAAACATAGGGAAAGGGGCTTTCTCCAAAAAGAGCCCAAACTTTAAATTTTTTCCTAAATGTCAAACATGTGTGAAGGAGAGCCAACCCACACATCACCCTAAACCCCTTTCACAGGGGCTGGGGGAAGTTTGTCAAATTGATGGGGAAATGATGAAACTAAATACATTGCAATCCTAGAGGAAAAAATATTAGAGGCGCAAATGACTTTTAAAAGGGCACAGGTTCACCTTTTAGCAAAACAATACCCCAAACATACAGCCCAAAGCACAATAAATGTTTAAATCAAAAAACCTTGTGTTAAAAATAGGCCAGTCAAAGCCCCGACCTGAATTCCTTTAGAATCGCATACTTGAAAAAAGTTTTTTCACAAATGTTCGCCCAAAAAAACTGATGAAATAGAGCTATTTTTTTAAAGAAAATTCTAGTTTTATTGTGCCAAACGTTAGGGTTCTTTTAAGTCAAATGGTCACATTGTTTCTTTAAATAAACTGAGCGGGTTTATGAATTTTTCTTATTCTTCTAAAAAAACTTGCGTAACGGGTCTCCTAGTAATATTCTTAATATCAATTCGGGGGCCTACAGCACAAAGCAACAGTCTTCTTCGGTTCCCGGGGACCTCCCCGGGGTCCACACAGATCCTTCCTTTGTTATTTTGATTTTGCTCATGCCATTACATTTACTATAGATCCATGTTTCTTGGCTCTGGGTTACTGTATTGCCCCTTTAAAAATTTGCTCTCTGGTGCTCAACTGCCACAAAGGGGGCCACATGTATGAAATGTCTTGGGGTCTAAGACTTTCTTTCTTGCCCTAGCAAAAACCCCAATCAAGATTCCCCCCCCTTTTCATTTTTTATTCTAGTGTCTGAAAGAATGAAGGGGTGCTCTGTTTTGGTTGCTATGGGCAACAAAGAAAGTCTTAGACCAAGACATTTTTTCAACATGCCCCCCTAAGGGATTTTCTTTTGCCCCCTGGGTTCTTTGTATTATTTTTTTGCTCCATAGTGTCCCTGCCCCATTAGTGAAAAAGTGACTACAGGCCCCCATTCTACATCTTCCCCCGGGGAAGAATCAGTTGCTTTCCCAGCAACCAAACTGCTATGTAAACAACAAAAAAGGTGGAACTTAAAACCCAAATTCCACACGAGGTGGCATACTGAGAGAACCACCCCCAACCTCTGGTTCCTAATTCTTCATTACTGCTGATCCAACCTTGGCCCTAAAGGGTGTAACAAGGAGGTGAGGGACCCCCCATTATCATCAAGCGACATAGGGGAAATGGTCAGTGCCTTTGGTCCACTGCATTGCGGCCTGCTCAAAAAAGGTCTGTGGGTTTCACTGATCCCCTTTTTGGAAATTGGTTCCCCGTGGGGTTTTTCATTTAAAAGACCGGGTTTTTATTCAGGTTGGGATTGATGGCCCATTTTCATATGATTTAGGCCCCCATTTCCACTGAGTTTCCCAGTCTATAAAAACACCTCAACTCCCCCAATCTCCCCCTGCAGTGGCAGCTGTTTTAATTTGAGTTTGATACCAATTCCTTGGGACCCAAGCATTTTGGGCAAAAGTTGTAATCCTTTGTAAAAGCCCCTCTATGAACACCCTCCTCGTCTGCAAGTCCATGCCCTTTTCCCCTTTCTTGGTGTTATCATTAGATAAAAGGGCACTTCCCATTTTTCCAAACATCAACATTAAGGGGAATGGCCTGTGGAGAGTTACATTTTATTTTCACACCCCCAAACCACTTTTAAAATGTCGGCCTCTTCCTCTTTCTTTCCCCCAGCCTTCCCAAATATGGAGCAATGTGAGATTTACCCTATTAGGCCCCATTCCTTGGGGGAAAGGTAAGGATATACAATTTTCGAATCGGTAAAGGCAGCAAATTTTCTCTTGACTCAAAAAGGTTTGCATCATACACCCCAGAAGGGGAAAATGTAATTTTTGGGACCCAGGAACCTTTTTTGCGCCATTTGCGGGTTTCCCTTTATTTAACTTGGGATCACAGGGGTTTTAACTCTATCAAGAACCTGGAACATTATTGTTTCATTGTTTCCCTGGCCCAATAGGCATTTTAATTAAATTTTTTAAGCCTTGCCTCCAGCCTTTCAAGGGTTAATTGGCCATATTTTGTGAACAAAAGGGGTATTTTTGGTGACCCTTTTTCCAGTTTCTTTTAAGGGGGGGGGCCCCTTCTTTACCCCCATATCCACAGAAGGCGCTTTTTCTCGCTTTTTTCCCCCCTTTTGTTCTGGGTTTGGGGGAATTACCCTTTTATTTATTCCCCATCTTAATAAATAAGCCCAGTCTCTGCTTCCATTGTACAAAGGGGAATTATAGTCTGAA